>KK114620.1:1026344-1045442 GCA_000611955.2 Stegodyphus mimosarum | reverse complement strand
AACATTTTTTTATTTTAAAACAAAACTATCCCAATCTTTATGGTTTGTTTTTTACTTTTCTTTAGTTCTTTTGACTTTGGTTCATTTATTTAAATATTTTATGGGAATTTTTTAAATTTACTGGTTTTTAATTTAATTTCTTATGGATCTTTGTGGATTTGGTTATATATATAAAACTTCTAGAAAATAATTTGTTTTAGTAATGATTTCTATATAGTTTAGTACACATTATTTAAAAATTTCCATTTTAAAAGTTAATATACCCTCCATTATACGAAGAAGTATGTCATATAAATTTTTGTCTGAGACATTACAAAATGAGCACCTTCCTATACACTTTATGACCAAAATTCTGGGCCATTTTCCTGTTTATAAACTTTCTAAATTACTGACAAGGAATAACAAAAATATTGGAAAAATTTCTGGGAGAAAACGTAAAACTTCGAACAAAGAGGAATATGACTATAATTAAGCAGCTTACGGAAATTTGTCGCAATAAAAAAAAATGTGTGATTGTCGCGACTTTTGTTGTCTTCTTTAGATACTAAAATTCCAGATCAGAGCATGCGAAGTCTAGAAGTAAAGTTTGTAAGAAACGTTATAAGGTATTTCTACCGACTTCTTCGCATGCCTTCGTGGTGTAGTGGTCTGCATGCTCGACGCGTAACCGAGAGGTCTGTGGTTCGATTCCCGGCGAAGGCGTTGCTCATTTTTCGTCTCCTGCTTCGTAATAACCTAATGTCTCTACACTGGCGCCCGAACTAAAAAGGTGGTGGATGGAGGATTCTCCACCTTGGCGATTGGGTTCCCAAAACCCTAGTCGCCCTTTAAAAGGGGGAGTATATAAGGTATTTCTACCGCCTTCTTCGCATGCCTTCGTGGTGTAGTGGTCTGCATGCTCGACGCGTAACCGAGAGGTCCGTGGTTCGATTCCCGGCGAAGGTGTTGCTCATTTTTCGTCTCCTGCTTCGTAATAACCTAATGTCTCTACAGCGTGCATTTAGCAGTGAACAAAGTTTCTCTCACAGATCAAAATGTTCAATGCTTTGTATTTTCAAAATCTAACCGTATCCTATAATTTGTTTTGAAATAAATGCCATACTGCTTGCAAGCTGTATTGGAAATGCTCAGCATATTACAGAATAAGTGAAGATTTCTCTTTCAGTATAAAAGGAAAGTTAATTCCACTCTTTAGTAATTTCCATATAATTTCATAACATCATATTTTTAACGAAGTTTGAAAGCTAATGATCAGAGTGCAGAAAAAAAAACACTAGAACGCTTTAAAAGCACATCGATTTGTAATAATAAAAAACACATACATTCGATAAAAAGTATTCTCATCAAATAAATAAATCTATAAAACACACTCAATGTAGTTCCTTTCTTAATTTTGAACTTTAACAAATTGACTTACTGCTCAGTCAATGAAACATGTTAAAGAGTTGCGAAATTTTTCTTACATGAGTCTTCTGTTCATTGGTTCTTTATACTACTTAAAAAACCGAGTTTTCTCCATGAATCTTTATTTCATTGCATAATGCTCATAATAAAAATATAAAGGGCGAATAAAATAGTAAGCAAGAAAGTAAAACAATTTGTAGCTTTTTTTACACACCCAATGTGTAACCATAACTTCGTTTAGGCACATAAGATTTGCGTCAAATTTTGTTGCTAAGAGCGTACGATTGTTGTTGCATTTATTATTCTTCTTATTATTAATGCTACCACTAATACTACTATTATTATCATCAGTCATAGTAGTAGTAGTATTTACAAATGGCAGTTCCTTCATTCTGCAAAATTTATGTATTGTTGCTATTAAGCTAGTTTTTCTTTCAAAGATTTTACATGAGGGATTGGATTAGAAGCAGGCATTTGGGGAAACTAAAATTTTTCTCACTGGAAACTTCACGTATGTTTCTCCAAAAATTCTATGGTAAAACCAGTTTTGTGGTTCATTAACAGTATTTAATCATTGATGGAAAAAAACCGTTAACAGCCAACTAATTAATTTGAATAATTTTGCGAGTCTGTTGTCCCCGCATTCATTTCAAACATATTAAGAAATTGATTATCGAAGTCTAACAGAATTGATTATGATAATTAATTACATATATGTAGTTAATTTTGCAATGGGATCTGACGTTTATAAGATCTCAGTTGATTAATATAACTAGTCACTTAACGAGAAAGTTAATAACCGCATGATAGCACATTGCCTAAACTGCGCAAGAAAAGCCATGCTTAGTTAACGAAGGTTCTAGAACGATAGTTTTGCACGCATTTTAGCTATTAAAAGGTATAATGACATTCATTTCTGTGAATAATAATTAAGTAGATTGCGTAAAGAAAGCCGACGTTTCTCATGACTCAATCAATAAAATTTTAATGCAAACGGGAAGTAAAAGTTATTAGAAGAAAAACTTACGATTTGTCAATTAATGCAGCTGTTCCGTTTCCACTTCGCGAAATGACAGAAGTCATTTCTAAATTAATTACTTTGATAATATTTGTGGTATCCTACTTTTTACACAATTGGAGAAGAAAAAAAATGGCAAGGCAAACGCTTTTAAAAGCACTAAAAGCATTGTACCAAAGGTTTTTTTTATTCATTTGCACTTGCTTATGCTGCAGAGTTCTGTAGGAGAAACTCTAACGGTTATTTTAAGCAATTAATCTTACTTAATGGTCCTGGAACTTACGAGTGGGGTTGCCCTAAAGCAGAGATTCCTAAACTTTTTTTTTCATGACCTGGTTGTTTTAACACTTTTCCTTCGTGACCCAGTAAAAGTGTTTAGCGCTCATTGATAAATTAAGCAAATTTTAATGTTCAAATATTTTTTTCTTTTATTGTAAAAGTAACGAAAATACATATAAAAATTTTAGTGGAAAGCGTCATGCTGCTTCTCGTAAACTAGAACTTTTAGATCTTTAGAAAAGATAACAACTTTAAAATTTGGACCGATATCTAATCGGTTTCTGTATTTATTTTTAAAACAAGTGTCGAGAAGGCTGTTTCTCTTTTTTGTAATTTATAAGAAAAGGCGTTATAAACTTAATTGTCTTTTGTGCAAATTATAGATGCTCTTAATGACAGGATAGCCAAAAATCTATCAACGGTATTTTGTGGAAGCTGTCTTTAACCGCTGTATCACAAAACAGTTCAACGATGGATTCGATATCCGAATCAAATAATTTCGTCTCAGATTTTGTGTTAATTGCGTAAGGGTTTCTTATCCATGCTTTGTTGCTATGAAGTAGAGGAAAATATTCAGATTTGTCTGCAATCCTATCAGATACTCCTTGATAGCAACTGAAATTTCATCAGGCATTAAACTAATATTGTATTATTTATTCTTCCACTTAAGTTAGGTTCATAAATGTATTACAGTTTTCCTGCTCCCACCCGAAATTTCCCCAAACTGAACTTTTTCATTGCAGCTTCAATCTTTTCTTGAGCTTCAAATAGCTTTGTTCCCTTATAACTAAAGTGTTACTTTATTTAGAAAATCAAAAATATCACCAAGGTAAGATAATTCATCAACCAAGAACTATCTTTAATTTCAAGTACTGCATATTTAGCCAATGGGAGTATTGGTTTAAAAACATTAAAATTTCTTCTGTCATTTCCGAAAATCTCTTCAAAACATCCCTATGGATAACCATCATATTTCACAATGTAAAAGAAGATGTTCATGTTCACTGCCCATTTCTTTATATCCGGAACGTAATAGTCCAGAATTTAGAGGAACGACGTTTTATAAATTTAGTGAATTTTATATGTTCTTGCACAGCAGTTTGCAAGCCAACGGCATTTTTTTATTGCCAAAGCTTTTCAGTGTAAGCTGTAATGTAGTCATACACATTTTGGTGACATGCTTTATTTTTGAAAAAAAGCCTAGCGCGACCTCTTGCTGTTGCGCTAGCACCATTGCTGCTCAATCCCACGCGTTTTTTCCAGTCAATGTCACTTCGACTGTGTTTAGTATCAATAAATTAAAAAATGCTTTAGCTGTTGTTCTTGTATTCAATTATTTTAAAAAAGATCTTGTTTGTTTATTTTAAGCATTTAAGCATTCGTTTTTAAATTGTTTTAAGAGAACTACAACGGTTTCTTTGGCATTATCTGCTATTTCCAGGATTCTGGTCTTCATTGTGCTGTTGGAAAGAGACAGCATATTTGTCTGGTGTTGCTGTTTCTTGTCATCTATAAATGACAACACTTTCAGTGAAGGACTTATTAACTTTTCCGCAAATGTATAGAGATTCAGATCCACCAATTAATTGGGATACTTCATAAGAAACCATAACTGGATTTTCAGACAAAACCCGCTGAGAAAGATTCGAAGCCATAGTCTCTTTGTTAGCTATAACCCTTTCAACTTGTTCATCTATCGGCTTCTTATTGCAGTCTGGATGTTTTAATTTAAAATAACGCTTCAACTTTGAAGGTCTTATGGACTCATTTGATAAAGCCGTATCAGTACTTTTCCTGAAACTAAATATTATGTAAGCATCAGAATACTGTCGAATCTAGGATGTCTTCTTCTTTTTTGCACGTGCGATTTACATTTCATGCAGCTGTTTGTCAGCGCTATGCTCGGAACTCGTGCTTGCCTGAACGTTATTTAACTGTTTATTGTTAGTGCCATTAACAAAAATTGTTCCTGCCTAAATATTATGTAAGCATCAGAATACTGTCGAATCTAGGATGTCTTCTTCTTTTTTGCACATGCGATTTACATTTCATGCAGCTGTTTGTCAGCGCTATGCTCGGAACTAGCGCTTGCCTGAACGTTATTTAACTATTTATTGTTAGTGTCATCAACAAAAATTGTTCCTGCCTGAACATCAGTTGATTGTTTTTCGTTTAACCGGCACATTGTTTTTGCTGTTTTATTAAGCATATATCCATTGATAATTAGATGTGATGTAATATTAAAATAAACAGTAAATCAGTTCAAGAATTGTACGCATTATCTGAGTGAATAACTAACAAATAATCACTGCGAGTGCGAATAAAGCTGTGTGGTCATCCAAAGTTGATTGAAAAATGGCAGTAGACCCTAGCAATATTTTCCCGCTCTACTCTACACTCGGCCATTCTCGTACAAAACATTGACTGGGTCTGCTGCCGTACTTCAGTCAAGCCTAATCAAGTTTTGTTGCTGTCACAGACAACGTTAAAATCGGAACTTAACTAAGAAATAAATTAATAAGCGGTAAGTTTCAGTATCATATGTTATCCATGAAAACGTTAAATTACTTTCCTTTCCGCCATCGATGGAACAACTGGGCCACTGAGTTAGGTGCTTTTCAGCCTATTGGATCCCGTCGATGGAATTAAAACTAAATAAATAAGTAAATATAAATAAAGAGCTTAGTACTGTGTCCTCTGGGTATTGTTTACATTTAGAGCTAAATGCTGTGTCCTCCGGGAATTGGCCACGCTAAACGAGGAACATTTTTTCACTATTATGGTACATGTTAGGCATACAGATATATTAAGGATATGGTATAGACTTCGATACAGATGTAAAGATGAACAAATACATTACAAATTGTGAAATAACGTTAAATTACCAAATCTCATTGTCATCTATTGAAAAACTACATATTATTTCATTTTACTGTGATATGTAAGGTTAGTAATTCATTAAGTTTATCTGCGATCCGGCGTTTTTCTTTCTTTGCCTGGCATTTGGGAAACGCTGCCCTAAAGTGTTTCTGCAGTAGATGCTGCTCAGTCTGATCAAGTGAATAGTATCATTCAGATATTGTTATTGTATTGCTGAAGTCATTCTTTCGTGTGGAGAAATACATTGCTTATTGTTATCAACAATTTGTTTAATTTTATGAAAATATGCTTGGTGAATTTTTTAAATTTAACTAAAGCTGCCAAAAAAAATAAGATCCTTAATTAAGGTCAAAATTAATCTTAAAAGTTGCCAAATGATAGAGAAATTTCACCAAGTAAAGGTTTAAGGTCTTCAAACAACTTAGTTTCGATTTTAGTCAAATTTTTAAAACTAGGAAAAAAGCATCTTTAGTCTGGAATAGATTTTGGTTAACGATTTCGAAAATCTCTTTGCATTGTGGAATTACATTAAAAAGGTGAAATTAAAACTTAAATGTTAAAGTTAAGTTATTAATAGTTAAAGTTAATTTATTAACAGAAGCATTCTTATTAGAAAAACTACCAAATCAAAAGTTTGTCTCATAATAGTCTCACCGAATTTTACAGAGAAACTTTACTAGTAGGAAACTTAAATCAATATTCAATTTTCAAGCAAGTCTGCTAACTTAAGTATGTGGATGGTTCGAAATGTAGAGGTGGTATTATTACAGGTGGGTGCATTTACCAGCTTCTATCTCTAACTCTTTCCTTTACCATTTAAATACTTCCACTTAATTTGCGTCTGCTGGAAAGGGTTGAACAGAAACTAGATAATGAACAAAATACGCAAGCAAAACTGGTTAGTTAACTTAAAATCTTATAATATATCTCACCGCGTATTCTCTTTCTGAAGTTATCCAGATATTTCACTTGAGCCAATGCTTCTGAATTTCTTACAAAAATTATAAATCCCTTATTAAAATGTATATCTGACGTCCTCATTGATATGTCTCTACTTTTTTACCCTAAATAAAGGGCTATTTTTCTTGTTAATATGAAATCATAGCTTGAAAGGATATTTCTGTTTGTATTAAGTAAAGTACATTAGATACTTTTTAATATGCACACGATTTCCGTTACTAGTTAAATTTTAAAATTACTACTCGCACAAAAATAACTTTTAAAAGAGAATGGTGCTTCAGTACAAGCTTAAGTCATTGTAATACCTGCTATATAAAATTAAACTATTTATTTTTCATTCTAACCTAATAAACTAGGACAACAATCTACAAGAAAAAATGCTTTAGTAGCTTCCCACTGAGATTAATTCCCTTGAGCAAGTCAAGCTCCTATAATATTCAAGAAAATTTTAAGATGAAAAATTTGCTAGGCAATTATGTCCTGTTTTCCATCTGAAATCTATGCTTGACAAGTCTTTCTGAAAATGAATTATCTGAATTAGAAGACGAACTTTTATTACTATTATTTATTTATTAATGACGCTTCTCATTTCGTGCAAATGACATTGATTAGTTTACTTAAACCATCGTCATCATATTTTCCACACAGAAAAATAATAAAAAAAAAAAAAAACAATGCATTACGAATGAACAAATTCACGAAATTTCGAATTTCTTCGTCTTCGCTTCAGAAAATTAGAAGAAGCTACAATTGTGTCTTAAAGTTAATCGTAAATCAGAAAATAAGCAATATTTCGAAATTCCTTACAGAAATCGACTATTGATAACATAATCCGCTTTGGCTTTATATACTTCGTGATCTTTCGTCAGGTGAATATGGAACATAGAAGATAACAATTTAGATGATGTAAATCATAGAAACAATTTTGAAATCATTTTACAGTTACTATACATGATATATTTCTGTGGTGATTTTCAAACTGCTTCACAGAAGTAGATCATAATTCGTAGCCTGGTAGTTTGGCCCAATCCAAAGTGTGTTTATTCAGTATATGAAGTTCATGGTAATCCAATAGCGAAGGTACGTTATGCATGATATTAAGAAAAATGAATGCTAGGTATGTTCCCTGCCCAACACAAAGGAGACAACAACGGCATGAAATAATAATTTTCATAGCATTAACAAACTGACGTGAAGATAAACGCGATGTGCATTCGCGTTTCCCCTAAGTTTGTAATCTGAGCTTCCGAAAATTTTTTGTAATCTGAGAATTTACATAGTAAATAAAATATAATATTATAAATAAAATATAATATTTTTACTTAATTTTCAAACTTTATTTGGCATTTTAATGACTTAAGGTTCTTTCAAAGACAGACAATAAATTACACGAGTTTTTACATTTATTTAAAAAAAACTGATATTTTAATTATCCAAATAAACAAAAATCACAAGACACATGCAAATGTTACAAAAGACGCATATATATTTACCTTACATTGTAAGATACTAGATAAATTAACTTTAATTTGCTGACTAGATATCTTTATTGGAACTATGAAGCGACTATTCGTTAATCAATGAGAAGGCATGAGAAAGTCAAAAAAAACCCTTTTATTCAACTCAATAAAGGATTTACAGACGGCACTACTAGTGCTTACAAACGTAACCAATACTATTGGCTGCAATTCAAAATATAAATATAAAATTAAAACTAAGTTAAATAATGAGTCGAAGCCGCGCGTAGATAATTAATGTGAGTTGGTTCTTAGCCCTACCATTGACATATACAAAGCTGCAATTAAAATGCACCAACATAAAATAGCAAGCTTAAATATCAGTGAAACAACATGGCCGAACGGCAGAATATGCTTTGTGTGAAGTAACTCAAACATCAGCTTGAATAGTATCTTTCTACCTAACTTTGCATATCAAACGAAACCGAAATATGCTGGAAGGAAATGGAAATGAGGGAAGATAGAAAAGCTAATTAACTGAACAAAACTGATTATTTTGAAATTAAAATAACATTTCTTATAGTATATATGTGTGTGTATGTTAAGATAAATATACTATCTTTAATTAAAACAATAATTATTATTTCCTCCTCTTAAATTTTATTTATTTTAGTCTTATCTTAATTTGGTTATTATCGAAAAATAATAACATGCTTGTAATAGATCTCTGTAATCTGCATCATTTCAAAATAACTTTTGCCACAATACTCTTTTGTGACACTAATTTCTCAGTTATTACATAATGCCCAGCCAATAATACTTGCAATATTGAAATTTGAACTAAAAAACCTTTGGCAAAGAATCAACGTGAAATCAAACCCAAACTGTATTATTCTGAACCAGATATTCATATTGTGATATTTCTTTTCTTGTCATGAACTAAAACTACTGAATGCTAAAAGAAAGTAATTAGAATATTTCATTTCTTTTTACAAAGTTATTAGTGAAACAAATTATTAATATCAGCCTAAATTGATCAATGCCCAAACGTAACTATTTTTATTCCATTTCTTGTTAAGTAAGAAACTTCATACATAGATTGTTTTCCAAAATTATGAAAAAAAAAGAAGTAAAAATATTGTACTGATTTTGTTACACAATTCTGTACCGAAAATCTTTAAATGTCAGATTTGCTTGTAGATGCTTTACGAATGCTGTCCATCTTAGCAATTAACTACCGAAAGTTTGGTTGATGACTTGTTAAAGCAGTTCGCTAAACAGTTAAATGCTGTTTAATGCTGCATCGGTTGCAGACCGATGCTTTTTAGCAAATTTAAACGTTGCATACAAAGATTCACAACAATATGAAATACCAAAAATGAGATTAATCTCAGAGTACACTCTTTGGTTTTTTGTTCCAGAACCTGTTTCCAAAACTAATTTTATAGTTGAATCACCGTTTTGTTTTACCTTATAAGTATTCTGTATCTCCTTTTCGCATGCCTCTGTGGAGTAACTGAAAGCACGCTAGACGCTTATTCTGAAAATCCGGAATTCAAATCCTGGGAAGGGTGCTGCACATTTTTCACGTTCATGCATCGATGTAACCCATGGTAGTATGAATAAAAGGAGACACCATCCCCGCACTACGCGTGACGCTGTGCTGCCGATATTTAGTCTCCAAAGCAGGTGTGTTTTGTTTACAGCCAGAGCATGTTGACAGCGGTTTGGTGGTACTTCCACCCACGACAGTTCCATACAAATCGAAAAGCAGGAACACTTTCGCATAAAAGAAACATTCATTGTTGGATTGGTAATAGCAACTTCTATAGTTTAGTGTCATTTTACGTAGAAATCACATCTTAGTTATTTTTCAATAACTTGCAACATCGATTTTGATTATGAATTTGTTTTATAAAATTCTAAGCTGCTAGACGTCAAAAGTATAGATTTTTGAAAATTTTTTATTTTACGTGTAAAGAAGAATGAATACATGTATAAAAAATGATAAAGCTAGAGCCTGCCATTGGGGAAAAAAAACCTTTAAAATGTCGAAATATTAAAGCTCAATTTCCTTATAACTTCCTGTATAAGCGTAAAAATTTGCATAGTCCTTTCCATGCCCTTCATAGAGTATTTGCTAATTTTATGTTCCAAAGATCAAACTGTTTTAAATAAAATACATTTTTCATTATCAACATAATACTCTAACATGCACTCTTTATAAAAAGTTTAGGGTAGAAGCATAACAGTTGCTCATTTTAAACTCATCATAATATTTTTATATAATTGAAAAATAATTACTTTGCGTTCACTCATCTTAACTGAAAAATGAAATTACATCCAAATCCTGTAGTCCTTGTTAAAATTATTAAATATAGACAGATAAATGCTAATAAGTTAGCTTTTCCTTTATTTTGTAACATATATTTGTGTGAAACTGTATACAAAAACATTTGCCAATTCGGTGGAAGTGCCATGTGCGGCAAGGGTGATGTGACCATGTGAACGTGCCACATCATCATGACAGGTTATTAGGAATTTAAAAATAGGGTGATGTCAATGTTATTAACCGGTATATCAATACATTTTGCATATTGTTGCATTTTGAATTACCTTGCAATATGCAAATTTCAGGTATTTGTGATTTTAAATAAATTACTCTTTTAATTGTTTCAAAAAATGGTGCAATGTTTGTATGCAGAGTAAGGCAATCAAGATTGCGATCTGATGACAATGAGGTTAATGTTTAAATGTGAAATGGATAGTTGTTATTTATCATATTATCAGAGAACTATTGAACTGGGTAAAAGTGCTAAGAGAGAGGTATTGAATACTCTGCCAAAATATATTTGCAAGAAAATTTGAATTTTATAATGAATGTATCTAAAAACGTGTTTTAAATCAAATAAAATTATGCCTGTTAAAATATTTGTAATTAGGCATACGGGTCAGGTTAAGTTTTTTTAAATAGCTTAAAATATGCAAGGGCTGTTTACCTAAGGGCAGAGAAGTCTTTGCGGAAGAATTTCGAAGGAAAACTTTGAGTCGTATTATAAATAATACATGTAGTTTTTGTACATATTTCTTATGCAAAAAATTCGGATATATGCTAAATTATTGCAATTTACTTTATTCGAAAAATGTAGTGAATGCACAGAAATTAAAGATTTTTAAAAAGATTTATCTTATTAAAGATTGTTGAAATTAAGAGTAAAAAAATTTGAGAAGTATTAAAATAATTACTTCCTTAAATTTTGTAATAACTCAGTTACAAGTTTTAAATAATGTTCAAAACACCACCTGGTAGGGTTTCACTTATTTAATTCACAGTTCAATCCTTGAAAAACCCCAAACACTTGTAAGCGAATAATCGCTATAGTGTGTGAACAGAGACGTAAGACTGTAGAGAAATTAGGTTATTTTGGAGACATGAAAAAATGAGCAACGCCTTCGCCGGGAATAGAACCACGGACCTCTCGGTAACGCTTTGAGTGTGCTGACCACTACACCACGAATTTATACGAAGAAGGCGAGAGAAATACCTTATATACTCCTTCTTTTAAAGGGCGACTGGAGATAAGGGAACTCAGTCGCCAAATTCCGGTGGTGGCGAATCATCATCTACTACCTTTTTTAGTTCGGGTGCCACTTGTAGAGATGTTAAGTTATTTCGAAGGAGAAGACAGGAAAAATGAGCAACGACTTCGCCAGGAATCGAACCACGGACCTCTCGGTTACGCGTCGAGTGTGCTGACCACTACACCACGAAGGCATGCGAAGAAGGCGGAAGAAATACCTTATAACTCAAGAAGGGTTAACTATCCTTTATTTCTCAAAATAAATATGACACAATCAGTTCCTAACTCGGAACGTACAGCAAAGCGTCCACTTGGGCTTGAACTTAAATTAATATGAAATTAAACTTAACTAAGCTTAACTAAAGCTAACTGAAAGTTATAGCCGAAGCTTTCAAGATTCTAAGTAGTTGGCCCCTAAATCTTAATTAAGTCGGCGAAGCCAAACAAGGGCCTAAAGTACGGCCGAGCGTAGCAATAGCTTAGAAAGACTTAGCCAAAAGGCAAACGCGCGCTAGTCAGGAACTCAGGCTCTCTAACGAAGTCAGTGAAACTTCGACTTAAATAGTACTGTTTCTTATTTGTATTAAACGCGATTCTAAAAATACATTCTGGTAGAAAATTGTAATCTGAAGCTAGAAAAGACAGGAAAGATGCATAAACTTAAAATAGCTGTTATTAAAATTAGGATAAACTTTACATCCCTTTCTTATCCCTTTCAGAAATACTTATAGAAAGTTACGTACATGGAAATCAGCAGCAGTTTAACGTATTTCACTATTAATTAAAATGTGCTTTAATTTGTAATGAACCAAACAGAGCATTAATTATAAAATTTATCTGATTTTTGAATTAAAAGATGCCTCGGAAGCTGAAAATCATGTCTTATTTGAGACAGTATTTCAGAGAGAAGCTCTATATATAGAAAAGAAATATTACGTAATTTTAATACTAATGGTACAATAAACTTTGATTTCAATTTTTACAATCGTTAACCGAATAAAATCGAATTACCTTAAAATTTCTTTCTAATGTAATTAATGAAAGTTTATGAAAATATTTCATTTAAATTAAAACTGTTCTGAGCAAACTGTTCAGATAAAAGTGCAGCATTTAATTCCGTTAAGAATGAAATGTTGTTTAAAAAATGAACTCTTTCACACACTGACTATGTTTACCTCCGATCAAGTCAAAACTTATTGATCTGAATGGCAAATCTCTGAATGCTTTGGTCTCCAAGAAAGGTGCACCAATGGTTCAAGGCAGTGCGTGGCAAAAACTAGTTTGAGATCTCTGATCGTATTTCTAACCTCCGTGATATAACTTAATGACACTAGAAATGGCGCCCGAACTGAAAAGGTGATGGACGATAATTCATCTCCACCAAGATTTGAAGATTGTGTCCTCTCATCCCCAATCGCTCTTTAAAAGCGGAAGTTTATAAGACATTTTCTACCTTCTTTCTCCATGCCTTCGTGGTGCAACTGGAAACACGCTTGACGCGTATTCGGGAGATCTGGAGTTCGAATCCCGGTGAAGGCACTTCACAGTTTTCACGTCCCTATATTTATATAACCTAATGACTCTACACTCTCTTTCATCACTTCATCTTGTTGAAGCTTCGGTAGCTCCAACTCTACATCCGCTATATCCCTAGCAATTGGCCATGAGACGGGACAGCCATTCTTCAAAATATTGCTTTTCTAAAAATGTAAATGTAAATGATGACTCTTAAATCCCTAAATTTATCCACAATATCTTCTGACAGCTTGCACGTATAGTCTGTAGCTGTCATTTCAAACCCGAGTAAAGTCTCCAACGTTTTAGTAAGACTCGGAAAATCAGAGAAGGTTTTAGAAACCATGTCTTTCTCGAAGAGTTTAACTTTGTTATGTACGCTGAAGATACTTTGTGTTATTGGGATACTATGCGTGGATATTTAAAACTGCTAAAACACTTTAACAGGATCTCATATAGCTGGAGTACCGTCATATGCGACGCTGACTAATTTTTTAATCAGTAATAGAATGTTTTCCAAGCACAGCATTAAAGGCGTATTTTATATCTACACCGCTGACTAATTTTTTTTTCCGGTTCCGGAAGAACTGGAAAAAAAATTCCGGTGCTTCGCTTCATATCTGCATTTCACAGGTTACTTATTTTAGATGAGAATCTTTGAAAAAAGAATTATAATTAAGATAATTTTCTTTTCATTCTAGTTAACTTACGGAATTTAAAAGTATACTAGTAAGCTACAGGCCTAGTAATCTATGCCATCTGATGTAGACAAACCGGAATGAACTGCAGTACGTCTCAGGACTGTTCTAAAAACTAAAATGATAAAAAATGAGTTAAAGCCTTCGAAGAATTTAGAAAGAATTTTGTCTGGACATCTTTTTCAGAAAGAAGTATTTAGGAATTTTGTCTGAAACGAGATGAAAAAAAAAAAATAAATAGGCTGTTCACTTTTAAAACGTAGCATTAGTTTATATGAGGAAAAAAAATAAACCTAAACGATGCAAAATATTTAATTTGGGAACTTTCTATGTCCTATGCTATGTTTCTCTTTCTATGCTGTTTTCTATGGAAAAGGAAGCTAGCAAAAATATAATGACAGACGTTTTTCATGCCTACAGAAAAATCAGTCATGGTTCAGTCATGTAAATCAGAAGTGAGACGCTTATCATGCATTTGTGTCTCTAAAACCCCCACACGTCAGAGTGAGAGTCGCATAGAATACGTGTATTACTCGACCTTCAACCTATGAAAAGTTTCATCAAGAGAAGTGGTTCTGAAAAAATGCATTTGTGATTATCGGTAGTGAATTTGTGACAGTTAATACATTCTGTCAGAAGAAACTACAAACGGAAAAAGAGAACAAAATCAGTTTCATTTGCCTCACCTATTAAATGCGAGAACAGAAATAAATGTAGATGCTATACAAACAGAAATAATTAGTGGCACTACATTTCGTACCCAAAAAGTACTCAATAAAAGGATTGTAAACCAATGTAAGAAATAAAGGATTGCAATTAACAGACACGCTATAAGGTACTGTCTCCCTCCTTTCTGCATGATTTCGTGGTGACCTTCTTGGTAGCACACTCGGCGCGCATTCGAGAGGTCCAGTTTCGAGTCCCGGCGAGGGCACTGATCATTTTTCCTGTCTCTATCTTCAAAAAACCTAATGACTCTATGGTGGCGCCCGAACTAAAAGGTGGTGAATGATGATTCTTCACCACCAGGATTTGGTCCTTTAAAAGAGGGAAGTATATAAAGTATTTTCTCTCTCCTTTCAGCATGCCTTCGTGGTGTAACGGTAGCACACTCGGCGCGTATTTGAAAGGCCCAGGTTCGAGTCCCGGCGAGCACATTGCTCATTTTTCACAATTCCTGCTTCAAAATAACCTAATGACTCTACAGCATTTTAATAATAGAGGTAAAGAGCTTTCATTACTTCTTGTGTCAGATATGTATTGAAAGATTGTTACATGTAAGGGTCAACAGAATTTCTGAATCATTAGTAGCAGTAGAAATTAAAATGGGGTGGTCTGCGAGAGGAAAAGAACAAGCATGTAATGCATCAGAAACATTTAATATCATACAGAATTTGATATATGTTAAAAAAAAAATTTAGAAGTCGATTCGACTTCTGAATTGATGCGAAATTTAGGGCAACTGGAAGCTTTGAGAATTTCTGATAAATGTGATGATAGTCGGAGCTCAGGAGTCGATATTACTTTTAGAAAATTTTAAAGAATCCATAAAATTTGAGGACAACTGATGTACGGCTTGTTTGCTATGGAATGAACATGCAGGGGAATAACAGATAATTTTGTGGTAGCAGAAAAACTATCTGAGTTGCTGTGGCGTAGATTTAAGAAAAATCGAATAATTTTTTTTACCGCATCAAGCTGCAATTAGAGAAACCAAAGCAACGAAACACTTCGCACAGTCTTAGACGCATCATCATATGCTGCATACAGCAAACAATTATCATTCAAAGATTTTAAGAATTTTCTAGGAAACGCAGAGCACTGATTACTTGAAAACTCCGGGATTAGTTGGATAGTATAGTAAAACAATGTGGCACTCAGGGCCGTCGCAAGAGGATTTAAGTAATTCACGCTTCTACTGTGCATTAAAAAAATTAATTTTTCCAAAACTTTAATTTCGTTAAAGTTCGTTCTTTCGGTGAGTTAAGTCGTTCGGCGCTTTTTTAGGTTACAATTCGAAGAATTCGAATGATAAAAATAACAGTATGATTCCAGTTTTGGAAATTTAATATGAATCAGATCTTTTTGAAAATTCGAGAGAACTGAGGATTCAGATGTCCCGTCCTTAGGAGGAACAAAATATAACTGATAATCCATTTCGCATTAAAGGATAAAATCAGCTATTTACGTTTGATATGAATGTGTTGGTTCTCGTATTAAATGTATGGGAAAAACTAAGCCATTTTTTATGCGGAAATCTGGGAAAATTATTAGTTTATTTAAAAGCGGTTTTCTCGAACAGTGTATATACGAGCCTGCTTTGCTTGAAAAGTGGTCCACTAAAAAATAGTCAGATAGCCTTTAGTTAGAAAGTTAATCCTTAGTCCTTTAGTCCTTAGTCAGATGGATCCACCAGCGGCAGAGCAGTAAAGTTTCTGAAGACTGGTAGTCGGGTCCGAGTTTCGAATCCCGCGAACGGGCTGTCTGCATGGACGTTTTCGTGTTTTCCCCCATGTGCAGCGTATATACGAGCCAGTTTCCCTTAGAAAGTCCTCCATGAAAGCATCCGTCCCCTTAGGAAAACAGTCCTCGAGTGCTTTGCCATTATCAATTAAACCAAACGAACCTTAGTCAAATAGCTTTTGTGACCTTTGCCATACTAAAGCAAACCTTTCTCAAATAGCAAATTCTCCATACAGCACGCTACCCATTTCAGTATTTCATTCTTTCCAAAGCAAGGTGTGTGAGTTTAAAAAAATCGCTGGATATTTTTTTCAAATCATTATTCTTCACGCAAATGAAAGGGTTGGGTTGGGTTATTCAATTATGGCAAAGCACACGAGGGCTATCTGCCTAAAGGGAGGGATGCCTTCGTGGAGGACTTTCGAAGGGAAACTGGCTCGTATACACGTTACACATGGGGAAAACCACGAAAACGCCCATGCAGCCAGCCCGTTCGCGGGATTCGAACCTCGGACCGAACTACCAGTGTTCAGCGTCTTTACCGTTCGGCCGCTGGTGGGCGCACATGAAAGGATTTACCTTCTTACTATACCTGCAAAAGCTATTACGATTCCTTCTTTTGATTTAAGTTTATTTCTGCTAAAACCATTCAACAATTATTATAAACGGGCAGGGGAGAAGGTTTTATATCTAAAAAAAAATTTCATGTGCATCTTACAATAGCTTTAAGGCCCCATATCGCTTTAAGAAGCTTTCCTAAATATAGAGCAGGAAAAATAAAAGTTCTTATTTATATGTAACCACAGAGATCATATAAAAAACACGAAATTTCCAGTTACTAACTTCAAACTTTTTTTTTTGTGAAAATTTGTTTTATTACATTTGAAACAATATAACTACGAGATTTAGCTCTTAGAAAATCTAGCTGTATCAAGTTTGGCCACTGACATATATGTATACCTCGCACACACGCACACAAGAAAAACAAACAAAAAAAAATGTGGGGACAGTTCTATTCTAGTAGGTCGATTGACGAAATTTAACTTGCGTTTTTCATGTTTCGAAAGTTAATTTATAGCAACTTATTTTCCTTTCTCTTTTTTCACTGTACACGAGAGGAAAAAAGGTGCAGGGTTCGTACTTCCAAATAACTTTAACAAAGTTCGTGAACCACATTTGACGTTACTATTACTTATAACAAATATGCCAAATTTCATAACACGCCACTATATAAATTCACATATATTTTTGGAAATTTTGAATAAAAACTCTAATTTTTTGCAGGTGTTCCTAGAAATACATCTACTTTAAGATGATGGAAAGAATTTAATAAGTTAGATTTCAAAAACATTTTCGAAAAATTTATAAAAATTACTGAAAATTGCAAATTTAAAAAATAAATCAGAAAATAGCTGAAAATTTTATTTGGAGTGAAAATAAACAAACGAGTATACCAAATTCAATTAATACTGAGGAAGTAAAATTTTGAGAGCTACGTTTTTAAAAACTAGTTGTGCGACTTTTACAAATTTTTGCACTTTGGCCTAATTTGAGTCATAGAATCGAAATATGGAAGAAATTCGGTATGTCATTCTAGAAAGAATCCGATTTTATGCCAACATACCTATGTTAGAAACTAAGTCGCGCTTTCGAGACATGAAAAACGCAAGTTAAATTTCGTCATTAGGCCCAGTAGAATGGAAGATTTAGAACTGTCTCCCCCTCCCATTTTTTTTTTTGTGTCAGGTGTCAAGTGTAGGTACACACATATAAATATGAAGAATAATTTCAAAGCTAAAAAGATGAAGGAGACAACTACAGTACGCCAACAACAGTAGTACGTACATTTGGAATGTGGTTACAGTAACTACAGTACGTTTGGAATATGGTTCCTTATCATCATTACATTAACCTAGCTAACATAACTTAGAATCCGTAAAAATTAAAGACTACGTATGTCCAATTTTTTATTCCAAATTTTACTATATTTTCTTCAATGGCAACAAACATATGCAGGTCATTTATAATAAGTAATCATGTTCATGAATCAGCCTATTTATAATAAGTAATCATGGTCATTCATAATAAGTAATCATGCTCATAATCTAATAATATTTTGGCAGCCTGGTTTGTTTCTAATTATTTTCGTTTGATATTTAAATCAGTTTGTTGCTCGTTTTTATTTCAGCTGTCTAGGCAATTTATTAGTTAATTTAATCAAATTTAAATATCTTAATTGATGATCAGCAGAAAAATGATAAAATTTCACGAATTCGAGTTTTTACATTTATGAGCCTATTTCGTGTTCGAGTTTAATAAAATTCCTCTTGGCTAAAGTCTTTTCTTCTATTAGCATTTTCCTCATTTATTTACTTATAATCGCAATCGCAAAGGGGTTTGGAAGAAAAACTTTTGAGCAATTTTCGACTTCCCGTCACTACAAAAGTACTGCTTTCTATTAAAATCTATAAATTATCCGCAGCTGATGTCTTTCATTTGTTGTTGTGTATTATAATATTTTAAAAATTTTCTATTATATTCATTAAGCTGAAATTTTTACTTTGCCTGTTCCGTAGCTCGACTCCAGAAATGGTCTTTTTGCAGTGATCACATTATTTGAGACCATACTTGCAATACGTGGGCTCTGACTGGATTTCGAATACACGACTTTCCTTGTTTGCGGATATATTGCTCTTACAATCTGAGTTGTCTCCTAATAATCTCTTTAAAAATTCCAAGTTGAATGATTATACTATAGAGTTTAGTCTTCTTAGGGAACATAAACTAGATCTAAAATTCTAAAAGACAATCTATGAATTGTCACTATGTCTTGAATACCACAG
>KK114620.1:1013534-1026307 GCA_000611955.2 Stegodyphus mimosarum | reverse complement strand
GACCCTTTTATTAATTCAAATAAATTTTAATAGAAGGCACCAACTCATGTTTACAGAAGCCAACAATTATGGCTTAAATTAAAAATAATGGATGCTAATGAAAATAAATTAGCTTCACAGTTTAACTAAAACGCAAGGTGGCTGTGACCTAAGGTCAGAGAAACAAGCCTATTCCGCAGAATACTATGCGCAAGAGAATCAAATTTAGCAACGTAGCCTTCAAGCAGGCAGAAGACGCTCTGATTCTATTCTCTAAAACCTTCCTTTAAATAGTCTCTTCTTTCTACCTAATTTAAACATCGCGTGAGCTAGAAATTTGCTTCCAGCAGTAAAATAGAAATGAGATAGATAGGAAAGAATATTAACATGAAATAACTAGGCAAAGAACTTAAATGATAACTCTATAGCTCTAAACTTGTGTTTAGATGCGATCTGACCGGTTGATTTAATTTTGGTCTGCCTGGATAGGCTTCCGCATTAAAATAATATATTAAAGCTCTTAGTTCAATAAACAACATTTTAAAGATAGCATTTTTTAGAACAAGACTGGAGAAGTGCCCAAAGCTTCTGAAATATGTTGCAGAATTTCATGTTAATTAACCAATAATTATGATTTGAACCTTTACTTTAACTTCTTCTTTCTGTAGTTCTCACCAAACTGAAAATTAGTTGTTGAGTACTTAAGCCTAGAGTTCGAATATTTTAGCGTTAGAGCTTCTGTCAGCGCTGACGTTTTAATACGTGCCATTAACTTCCTGTGCCTGTTTAAATAGTACATTTTCTGTGTACTACTTAACTGTATAATAATGCCATAACTTAAATGAGTACATAACTTAAATGTTATGTACTGCATACTTTTGTGGTACTAAATAACCTTTATTTTAATTTCATCTTATATTATTTTAAATATCCGCAAGTAGGCTCATCTGTAGCACAAGTAGTGCCTTCTGTTACTTTAAAGAGTTAAATAAAAAGATTATTTTAACCTTCTTAAAATGTTTTCGTTGCTTCAGACTAAAGTCATAACTCGCTTTACAATCTAGTAGTGTCTAAAGGACTGTAAGTTAAGCTTCAACACGCAACAGAACCCTGAAGTGTAAGTATACTTTCTTTGAAGCATGCGATTTTAAAGCATTAAGAAAATGCTTTATTAACTGATTTAAGCATTAAACTGAATAAAGGAATTTGTTTAGACTTACATAGTACTTAAGAATTGCCTGGCTGCAAGGAATGACTACATTTTTTGAGTTTTGATTATATATAGAATAGCTGCTCATAGGCTCTCGATATAAAAATTACAAAATTTGGTACTGATCTTAAAAGTTATCCAGAAGTTCAATACTCTTAATTTAATGCGCCGTGATTTCAGCTTATTTAGAATAAAACTGCATTTTATATTGTATTTTAATTCCGAAAATTTCCTTAATTTTTTTAAAATTGTTTTGCCATTTTAAATAAAATCTAATGCATTTCTCACTCATGCTGAAAAGCAGAAGACTTTTTCTTAAATTTTTAATTTGTTGATTGGTAACTACCGCGTAAGATATTTTGCTTAAACTCTACCAGACACTACACGCTTTATTTTAAGAGTAAAGAAGAACATTAAAAAAATGAATCAGGAAAGGATTCCTGTATTGTGCCAAGATTCTGCCGTCAGAAGCTAGCAAGAGTCATTTGTTACAATGCTTAACATCAATGTCTCTTTGAAAAATAAACACTCAAATGAAGATGACGCAGAAATTACATCATCTGAAATCTAATTAGTCCTGCCATCTTACCTGGTAGCTCAAATTACTGTTTGTTCACAATCTATTCGAAGCCAGAAACATTCTTTTCCTCCCCATTCCTTACAAAATTGGACTGAAAAGACAAGTGCTCTTTATGTAACGACTCATTAAACTCGCCTCTTATTTCTCTTGCCTCGTAATTAAAATTAATTTATTGCTTAATTGTTTCTATCAGTGAGAAATCTTGCTTCTAGGAAAACCAGGAAAGAGCGAACATTTTCATTTAGATATTCTGATTTACGTATAGTGTTTAAAGTAATTTTTATGTGCTTTGAGATAATTTAACAAAACTCGAAACATCAGGTACCAAAAGGATTAATTTTATTGAAAATGAATTTTTAAGATGAATATCTGTAGCCAGAAAAGAAATTTCCTGACTTAACAAGTTGCTTGAAGCTTTAATGGGAATAAGAAATAAAATTTTGCTTATTTTTCACTTCATTTAAAATGTAGAAACATATTTGAAATGTTTTTAATTGATACTGAGTAAAACATGAATGCTTTGCAAATTTTAAAAAAGATATTTAAGCCGCAATTCAAGTCAAAGTTTATCCATATACCAGTCAAAGTTTATCCATATACCAGTTAACTGCATTTTGAGTTAAATCCGTTGTTTTCACTAATTTTATTCATGTTATTAACCAATTTAATTCTTTTTCATTCGTTTTCATTAACATTCAGCTTCAAAATTTTGTCCTGAAATCGTTATAAAATGAGAACGTGAATGAATGAGGGTATAATATGTAATTATCTAACTAAAAATAGAAATAAATAAAACGCTCTTTGTGAGAATTCCAAACATGTTTGTATTTGCAAGAATATTTATTTAAAAAACTAACTCAATTTAGCACATACTCTAATTTTTTGGGTGCTAAACATAAGAAGAAAAACTGCATAAATTTACCAATGGATTAAATAATCGGTAAAACTGTTATCACAAATGTAGGTTTTTATCATATTAAACAAATTAAGAAAATATTATTGGTATTTCCAAAGTTTAAGTTCTTTAACGATTTCAAATGATCATATTTAAGAGAGTATTAACTCGTCTGCTAAGAGTCTGAATACATTTTGGCGTCGCTTTATGATTTTTGACATTTATTATCCAGTATTAATTATTATACGTACTAAAAGAATCAAACGTTTTCTCACAGCTGACTGAGATTTTGATAGTTGTCCAGAGTATAATTTTCTGTTCATTTTAAACGCAGTTCATTTTTATTTGACTTTTGTCAATAAAAGTAACAGAGTTGAAGTATTCAGCCTGAAATAATATATCACATCCTTGAAAGAAGTTTGAGCTTTCAAAAATTTTAAGAACATTTTACGCCCGATTACAACTTTTATGTGTCATCAGAGTTACCCAAGACGAATAATACTACTCAGAATGCTGACTTAAATTGATGATCTCTTCACTTGCTAATGATGTCAGATTTTTTTCTCTCTTCGTCATTCACTGAACTGTTCTCCGAAGTTTTAGGTGCATCTTAAGCGGCGTAAAGTGATCCTCACCAGTTAATATCAGCAAAAACATTGATAACCATCTACAGAGGAAACTTCTCATCAGAAAAAACGTCAGTTGCTTTGCCTACGTCGTTACTTTTGGCAAAGAATACTTATATGTATTGCTTTGGTGTATAAGACAGATTAAAACGATAAGAATTGCCTGATGGGTATGATACTTCTCTTGTCATTACTAAGAAACTAGCGGTTAAAAAGGGGTGTTCATTTCTTCTGCAGTAACATCAGTGCTATTTTAATTTATATTTCAAATAAAATTGAAGGATTTGATTGCTAATAATAACATGTACGCCACCTGAAACCAGTTTTAAAACTACACTAAACATTATTTTCGTGTCACTTAAATTAAAAAAAAATTTTTGATGTTTTTTCAGGAAGATTTATCTCTTTTCGACGACTGATTTGCACAGAATAATTTTAGTTCTTGACGATGATGAATACGCTTTCTTCCAGACCTCACCGAAACTCTTTGAAGTCGCAGCCAAAACTGGGTTGAGTTCCAATGAAACATCATACTAAAATAAATATTACGTTTATTGGTGCAAATTTTTTATTTATATCGATTTTATTAACTTCTTTTCTATTCACATCGTATGAACCTATTTTCTTCCGAGAATCATAACTGTTAACAATTCATTAAATTGTAACGGTAGCAATTATTTCACGTACGAGTCTCTGCTCTTAACTTAAATCGATTTTCAGTATATAGCATATTTCTTTCGATATTTAAACATAAAATGGCTTTTAGTTCCCATCAAAATGGGCTTGGATTTCTCTTTAAAAATACAAATTTTAGCAAAAATGAAACTGGTAATAACAAAAAACTTAATAGTTATTTTCTTTTAATCTCTAAATGGGTTGTAATGAAATTTCATTAAAAAAAATGGAACACTTTGTTCCTATGCTTGTATATAAAGCTTTTCTAAACATCTAAATGATCATTCTTACAATATTCTATAATAGATTTCATTTAACCTTCTTGAAATGACATTTTATAAATTTTTTTAGACATGCATAAAAAGCGCTCACAATCAAATCAACTAAATCGTTAGAAAGTTGATCTGTGCATAAAATACAAAATACTTTGCTTTCAGTATCATTCAGAGTTAAACACCGGATGCATTACTAAAACAGTATTTTCTCTTCAATCTGATTTAATCACATCGTGAAATGAAAGAATTTAAAGCTACTATAAGATACAAACATATTTGTAAGTCCCTGAATTAAAAAAAAAGGCTTCGACGATGGCTAAAATAAAAAAAAGCGTTGCAATTTTAGCCCTTTGCTTTGTTAAGTGAGTAAGCATATTATATTGATTTATGCAGAAAAAATGCGCTTCTCATTTGCATAAAGCAACTCACCATAGACTCTGATAGCTTGGATTAACTTTCAACTATTAAGTCATTTAAAAGAGAGAATGCCGGTTAGATATGCGGTTTAATAACTGAAGATTTCTCGTTTTGAATTTAGCTTACATTTGTAAGGTTTTAGTTAAACTAACCAAGTTTTATTTTAATTTAAAACTTTCTATCTCCTCTCTGTTTCAACTTCCTGTCAGAAGAAGCGCGCGTTTTCAGCTTATGCTAATTTCGAAGTACGGCCAAGTACTATTTAAGCCAGAGGTAGAAACCTCTTATTGTGAGAGAGCTTTAGTCTCAGATCACGGCCACTCGGCTCAACGTTCGTCTGACCAGCTAGCAGTTTAAATTTATAAGCCATAGTGCTTACTACGTGATTGCATTGTAAAACAATTTGAAGTGCGCTAGTATTAGTATATCTTGCTACGCACCCTTTTAGGTAGAGGCCAACTTCCGCGAATTGCTCTGCGAAGCAAACTTTGATTTAAGTTCTATTTTTAGGTTTAGTTTTGAATTTATCTGATTGTTAAGTTCGACCCAAGTGCGGTCTTTTGCTTTCTGTATCTCTCCCGAGTTGGGAAGTGTGTAATTAATAGTGATTTAATAAAAGAGGATTTCAAATCCCTTCACGTGCAGTTACTATCCAGCCCAGCAGTACATCAGAACAAAGCTTACATTCCATCAGCTCACTGTTCCAGTTCAGGACCTGAGAAGAAACACCCTGGTAAATATTTCACAATGTTCTCCAAGAACACACACAGAATACTTAGTCCTGATACATTCCCTAGCAGAAACTCAAGTCTTAAATAGTTCACAACTATGTTCAGCCAAATGAAATAAGATATATACGAAAATAAGATCTGTTTCAAAGCGAAGCGCAAAACCAGGAATTCGCTGAAATTCATAATTTCATAAAACAATTTAAAAACATTATAAAAAAGTATTGATTAAGACAGTTCAGGACATTTTGTTTTATTTTCACGCTTTGCATAGCTTAGAAGTAATTAAATTAAGTAAAATATTTCATGGTATATTTGTATTATAAATGTCCTAAAAACTCTCATATGTGCTTAGATAAAATAAAGCTGTGTACCTTAAATAAATAAAAATAATATGTAAATTTTATTTATTTTAAACTATTGTAATTTATATAGGTTAAATAAGAAAACATAAAACTGTAATATGTATATATATGATTCTTTTATCATAACAAAGTAAAATATTACAAAATAAATAATTGTTTTTAATAAAATATTCAATTAAGACAATTTCAAATAAGTGGGGTTGAAAAAAATGTAAATATTACTACTTGCCTTCTATCAGACGAACTGTAGGAAGATTGCAGAATTGGAGAGTCTTTCTCTTCCGAATAGTGAGCCGGAAACAAAGTCGCCGTAATGATCGCAGAAGAGGGAACAGTATAATACATGCGACAGAAATTCTATAAAAAAGAAAGGAAAGAAAAAAATAAGAAGGGGGAAAGCAAGAAAAGGAAACTATATTTTTCTTTCTGCATTTCTTTCACTGCCTTCGAAAAACAGGAATAGTCGAAAATGGGCGAGTCTAGAATAGGTACCGCGCCTTTTAATTTCACAAGTGGATCCTGCAATTATGTCACCTCGGTTATACACTTCGAATGAAGATGATTGTCCGCAGATCCCGACGATTGCCTTTTCAATTATTGTGGTCCCCCTCCCGCTTCAGATCCCTCCCTGTCCAGGCAGATGTCTGAAAACTCTAATTGCTGAGAGCCCTGCAGCATTGCTAGCAAACAAGTAAGCCAATTACTATGGGATCACACCTGCGTTTGTTAGCATCGGATTAATATCAAATTAAGGACGTTTACTTGAGTTATCTTATTTCTCTTATTTCCACTTATGCCTACTGTCATATGAACTGAGCAGTAATAAGTAAAATAAAGAATTTAACACCCATTTTGCAACAGTTGTTTGGCTTGAATTTATGGCAACTTTCTTCTAGCATTTTTGATTAATGACTCTTTCCTAACAGATTTCAAACTGCAAAGGAACAAACTTCTTACTTCGGGAATTCTTTGATGTAACTTTCTTAGAGTATTCTTAGGTTTTAATGTGAAATTCATTTGCTATCTGTATGTATGTGTATGCGTTTGTGTGTATTTGTATATATATGTGTATGTATATGGTTATAACGATCACTAGCATATCAGCAACATATCTTTGTTATAAAAATCATTGCTGCAGCTGTGGTAAGTTAAATCTGTATCGTTAACACACGTAAAAATACTCATAAATTAATGTCTTCACGGCTTTCAACTCATTGAAGCTGCCTTGATAAGGTCTCCTTTAAGGTGCATTTTAGCTAAAACATTGTTTTCATATTAAATCTTATGTTCGTTATCTTCTACCAGCCCTTGCCAGAATGCAAATTAGTTCGAGTTTCAATAACCAGAGAAGTTATAGGTTAAAGACAAGGCTGCTGCAACCTCCTAGTACAGTTTGTTAGTTTAAGAAGAAGAGCAACCTACGTAGCCCACTTATGGGCTAATGAGCGAATTTCGCATCCTTTAGAGCTCAGAAATAAAAAAAACCCATCAGCTAGAGCCAAGTATTTAAGTGAAAGTTAGGCTGCGTATTTTACTCTTTTAAATGTTTTATAGAGAGATCTGGCATTTATTGGAACATGAAATATGAAACATCAGTGATGCTGTTTCCAGAAGTCGAATTTCAGACCTTTCCACTGTTAACTTAACGCACTACCAATTACATCCCGAAGGCACGCAGAGAGGAAAGAAAATTTCTTATAACTTGAGTTTCTGAAACCCCATAAATAGGGATCTAAACAAGTGTCCTTATCAAAACAAGGGTCAATGTCCAAAATGTTTGAATTTAAGATTTTTGTATCAATCATTTTAAAATTCTGAATTTCTTCATCTTAGCGGAAATGCCACCACGCCTTTCCACTATTAAGGGAAAGGTTCCTAAAATTATTCCTTAAATTAAAAGGATCCTTTATATTTACTGCGCAGACTAGTGATGCTATCTGACAAATGACATTCTTACTATACCTCACAACGTGAGTAGTAGCAATTGTATTGTAAACATCAGCAGGATGATTTTCTATTCCCCTTAAACCAAAACTGTATTTTATACAAATTACTTGCAAGGCAAGCATTGTCATTTATTCTAGCTTCTAGTTTCAACAACATGTTATTTTTAATGTTTATGCTGAAGTAATTGACTTAACGTTTAGTGCTTCATGCTTTTTAACTGGATAATTTAAACGGCAGTTTTCTTCACCCACTGTCTCGTAAAGACTTAATTACTAAAAGCCATTTTTTAAGGGAAACTGTTTGCTTGCTTGTTTCAATGCGGCAAAATATACGAGAAACAATGTAAGATGTATGATACCTTCGAGAAGAATTTTCTAAGAAAGGCTCGCTCGAATTTACGTAAGACAAGAGGAAATTAACGAAAGCTTTCATGTAGCCAATTCATTCGCTGGGCTCTGAACTTAGATCGAAATAAGGTATTCAGCGGTTTTAAGCATTCAGCCATTGATGGGCTGAAAGAGAAATGATTTGATAATAATTTTGTCTAAGGGATTTGATTACAGTGTTACGTGAGCATTTCGTTTTCTAACTTGTTGCGTTATAATATAAGTACAGTAAGAAAAATTGAGGCATTTATGGAATAAATTAATGCCTTGCATTTTACGACAATAATCTGAAGAGGCAATGCATCTCCTTTAATGAAAAGGATAATAACATCGGCAATAACAGCACGCAGTATGCATTAAATACTAAAACTGTGTCTAATCAGCTTTCATGACTTTTTTTTTACTTATTACGTGCTCCGCCCTTAGGCACTACGCGGAAGGGACTACTTTTTAAGGGAAACTGGCTTGTATCCACGTTACACATGGGGAAAACCACGAAAACGCTCATGCAGCCAGCCCTTTCACCCAGATTCGAACCCCGGGCCGAACTACCAGCGTTTAGCGGTTTTTACCGCTCGGCCGCTGGTGCGCCAGCCATCAGGACTTGTCACCTCTTTTATCGAAATGCACTCTCAATACCTGAGTTCTAAGTGTAGAAATACTCTTACAAATCCCTATAAATACCTCAAGTATTTTTTTGGTAAAATTGTAGATTATTACAATGGTAATAATATCTATGGTACATATAATATGGCTTGCTTGTACTACATATGGCATGTATACATTATATACGTTGCATAAATATAGTGCCTCAAATGCTTCTTTTTTGGTAAAAATAGATAATGCTTCAAAATTATGTTATAAAAATTTTCATTAGTAAATTTCAGATTTTGAAATATCATTTGTAATGAAGTAAAGCAAAAGAAAAACAGTCTGAATGCAGCTACAGTGTTCATTATATCCATCATCAAGGATACTGAATCATTAAACTGAAAGCAGAATTAAACATTCAAGCTTTGATCTGAAAATTTTATGAAATTTTGTTCAAGTATAAACTAATAATAATTAATGCTTAGATACATTCAAATACGATATATTTTGATTGCAAACTATGTCTATGTACTTATAACAACTGTCCATGTTTAAAGAATTGAAAGAAAAAAACTCATTTATTTCTTACACGCAATTTGATCCTGACTTTTCGACTATTTGAAAATTCTTTGAAATGAGACTAAATTTTCTTGTTCATGCACATGATTCCAAATTTCTTGTTTCACAAATAGAAGGCAAACAGATATGCTAGCGGACGTAAGGTTATACGATGCCTTCCCGTTCTTTATCTTATAGCATAACGCAAGGGGCAGTTTCTACCAATGTCGGTCTCGTGGGTCATTGCCCGTCTTTCTTAATGGGCCATGAAGAGTAATGAGCAGATCCCGTTCTGAGCACAGATCAAGTACAAAAGCACCGACTTGAACCCAGTGAGTTTTAGTAGCAAAGGTTGAGGCGAGCTTTATCTTTTTTTTAAAATCATCGACTCTGATTTGAACTAGGGAGAACCATGTTGTAGTACAAATTACCGTAACTTTATTATTCCACATTCTGTTTCAGCATGGAAAAATCCTCATTACTTTCAAAGCACAGAACGGTAGATCTTTGATTTATTTTTCTGAAAATATATATCCATGTCTCCTGCTGATTCATATTTGGCGTAAATTTTATTTGAGTTTCAGCAAAAATAAATAATCGAAATTTCTATTCTAGTGCTTTTTTTTTCTCAGAAAATGCATTAATTACTAAGCATCGCTTCCGTATTAGTTACTAAGCATGCTCCATTTATTAGTTACTAAGCATCGAAGTTACAATCTAATACATTAGATGCTCAGTAATTATATCGAAGATTTTTGGTATGAGGACATTGTTAAAAAGTGCTGGAGAGTCCGTGAACTAATGGCTTAAGCGAATATTTCGCATTTGTAAAATAAAATAGATAAATAAAATAAACGTTAGCGGATTTTTATTTAAACATTAGTAAATTATAAATAAAATTAGCAAACATCGTTTAGTAAATTTTTCTTGGCAGCTGGATATTTGTGAATGTGTACAATGCTAAAATTCTGATATAATAACGAAGTATTATCTAGGCGGTGCTCTAAAGATAAGAACTTCGTAATGAAATTGCAGTAAACTTACTAATAACCTTAGGCCCTGTACACATACAAATTTGCTTCATATCAGTTTACGTCAATGACTAGAATTCATATTTTAAATGCATTCTTTTCTTATTGAAATTTTAGGGATTTACTAATAGAATTCTTCACACCAGCTTTCTTATTTCGTGTAACTGCTTGCATTAACAGAATAATACTGATCCACAGGAAAGTGTTTAAGTCGCAGATTACTAAATACTTGTTAATATTTTCGAGTGAGCCAGATAAATGATTAGAGTAAATGAAGTAAATTCGGACGCCTATGAATAAAACTGGAATTGTGAATTATGTTAATGTTAGAGTAATTCCAATTATTTAATTAGCAAATTAAAATATTTAAAATAATTGCCAAATGGGAAGTATAATAGTGTCAACGTTTTGAGCATAGGAGTGATGACACTTGCTGTAACAGAAGTTCTCATGCTCTTTATGCTAATCATTTGTACAGACTGCTTTTGCATAGTACATGTTTGAGAAATTTTTGCCTTGTTTTTAATGTGTTAAAATATAAGGAACAAAACTCTTCTGGTATCGCTTATATAACTAAAAGCGGCATGGAAGCAATTCGCAAATAAATATATCATGATTTATGCTTAAACTTAACATCATTTCCAAAAGCAAATGAAAACTTTTAAGATTTGACTGTAAGAAACTATCTTGGGTGGCTCAATTTAACGTAAAGTTTTCAGGATAATTTTACCTATCTAAGCAAATTTTAACTAGCAAACTCACTTTACTTCCAACCTCCACTAGCCGAGTGGTTAAGGTCGCTGAAACTGACAGCTCGATCCATAGCTTAGATTAACGTTTATCTGTTACATTATACTTTCAGGTAAATATTTGCAATAACTCACTTAAACTGAAACTAGAAGAAACAGCCTCTTAAACTTTTATTTTAAATTATACTGAAATAGATTGATTCCAGGCGAAAGGCCTGGCTGCATGGTTGCTTTTCGTAGTTTTTTTCCCATGTCTAATGTGAAGGTGAAACAGTTTTCCCAAGAAAACCCTCCACGAAGGCACCTCTTCTCTTAGATAGATAGCCGTTGTGTGCTTTGCCATATCCGAAAAACAAACCATTTCATTTCCAAACGTATTTCAAAGAGTAAGAGTATTAAATTTAATTTTTTTAGGTATTAAAATGCTAAACTACTTTGTTTAAAGAGACTTAGAAATAATAATATTACTCTCATCGGAAATAAGTAATGCTAATCTAATGTAATATATAAAAGTTTTAATCAGATTCTGACCTGTATTTTGACTTCAGACATAAAACGAAGCAGTTTGATAAAGAATTTAATTCATTATTTTTAAGTAATACTTATAAGTAATTTTTGTACTTAAATTATAAATTATAATTTTGTATACTCAAATTATTGATATTTAAAATATTTAATTATTCGAATAGAAGAGAAACATGCCAATGTGACAATCAAAATAGCTGAAACAACCTTGTATTTGGTGTACATTGCTAAAAACACTCAATCGATTTCGAGGACAGCTACAGGTCCCTCCTTAGTAAATGTACGCCAAATACAAGGTTGTTTCAGCGATTTTGATTTACTTATTCATTAGTGTTAAATATTTCAAATATTAATATTTGAATATTTGAATATACACATCTTAATATTTCAATACGAAATATTAAGATGTGTTTTTCACAGCGTTCTAAGCTCAAAAGCATATCAGAAATTTCAATACTTTTGAAAAGGAAAGGGGGTTTTCGGTGGGAGAAGGATGTCATTTAATGATAATGCAATACGGGAAAATAATGTACTTTAGACGTATATTTTTAGCGTATCATCGACTACGATGAAGCATGAAAAATTGATAGATCCATTGCAAAATTTGGCTAATCTTATTTTATTTCTTCTCTCCCCTTCTCTACATCTTTTGATGTAGTCTCTCTTCAAGAAACTAACTAAATTCCATACCAATTCTTTTTTTTTTTTTTTAAAAGCAGTATGTCTTTTAAGCAAAGTAAAATACTTTATAACCACAGCTTAAATTTAAATTTATCTGCTACATTATATCTTCAGGCAAGAGAATTCTAGCACCGAATTTCCTAGAGAATTCTAACACAAAAAAAGCAGAAGGAATTCGAATGGATAGGAAAATATAAATTAGTTTATATCTAAAAACGGTGTACCTATGGAAATTAATTTTTCCTTTTTTAATGCGTCACATTTTTCGGAATATTCAACAGTTGAACAACAAACAGTTTCATGACTTAAAAAAATATAAAAATATTGTTTTCCTATCATTGAGTCATCGACACTCATTTCATCCCCTTATAATGAAGAAGCAGAAGAAGGCGATAAAAGGTAGGAAGTGGCTAGGGTGAAAACATACTCGTTTCCGACCTCTGGCGGGCCGATTAGCGGCAAAGTATCTGAACACTAGTAGTTCATTCCGAGGTTCGAATCTCGTGAACGTGCTGGCTGCATGGGCGTTCTCGTGGTTTTCTGCAGAATATGTAT
>KK114620.1:953063-1010119 GCA_000611955.2 Stegodyphus mimosarum | reverse complement strand
CATGAGGTTTTTTGATGCTGAGAGATGTGGTGAGGAATCATCATCCACCACCTTTTTATAGTTCGGGGGCCAATGTAGAGACATTATTTTTTTTATATACCGAGAGACGTGAAAAATGACCCATGCGCTCGCCGGGACTCTTAACCTCGAATCTCTTGAATACGCGCCGAGTATGTTGACCACTACACCACGAAGGCATACTAAAAGGGCCGGAGAAATACCTTATAAGCTAAATCAGCACTAATTCGAATATACAATTCTATAAAAGACGAGTCACACAAATCTCTTAGCATAAACGAATTAATCGTTATAATTCAGAAATTAGACACTATTTATCCTAAATCCGATGAAACAGGTTCCCAATTTTTTAGACTGAAGAATCTGAGAAAACATATTTTGAAGCTAAAACAAAACTTTAGAATGCTATTGATAAATATCCAATTGAATCAAATACGTTTGTTATTCCATGTGATCAAATACCTATAAAAGTTAATAATATTAAGATACCCCGTTTAAATATTGAATCATTTAGTAATAAATGTAATAACCAGTCATTATTTTAAAAGAAACGCTTCCTAACATGTAAAAGTTTCATTATCTGAACGGATTATTAAATGATAAACCAGCACCGGCAATCAAATACATCTCTTGTTTCTGAGTCTTATTTAGAAACTTGAAAAACGTAACTGGTTCAATATAAAAAGAAAACATAAATTATTTCCTCATCAATCAAAACATTCAGGAAGTGAGATAAGATGAATAACTCAAAGAAACAGAAATTACGTCATAAAATAAATAAAGGCACAATAAATATTGTGAACATTCAGAGACCAGCGTAAAGCATGGGCTGAGCAAACAGAAGATGATGATTTTCCCACTTTCGAAAAATTCATAGCATTTATTAACAACAGATGTGCGTCTTTAGAAATGTACAACTATGATGATTCTAACGGGGAAAATAAAAAATCTGAGGCGTACACCATATGACTTCCTTGTACGGAATACTTTTTTTCCTGTATTTCATTTAAACTTTTTTCCTTGAATCTCATTAGAGATATATTTCTCATTCAATTAATTCAGTTCTCACTTTGCGACAAGGCAAAAATACATAAAACCTCAAAATATCTTTATTAAAAATCGAAAAATCGAAAGATATAAAACATAAATACAGTTAAAACAATTTAAAGAAAAAATTTTAGAATTAAAATTACACTTTCTGTGAAAAAACAAGCAATTCGGCCAGCGGACAAGAAGGCAGATTTTTCGGTGCACAAAACTGAAAGTTTACTTTTGGTCTCACTTGGCAAAAAGACACTGAAGGAGTAGAAACTGACTTCATTTTTTTGTGGACGCTATGCTGAGTCAATATATAGGATAATTTAATAATTTAAATGATAATTCCAAAATGGATTAAGTATGATTTAATTCGCAATAATAAAAGAAGACGTTACCTTTGTTGATGCGAAGCTTAATTTCTCTAGATTGGCAACAAATCTACTATTCCGCTACTAAGTTTCAAATGTAAACAAACATGGCTGCTATGGAAAAGAAATTATGCTTAGCCGCACTTACACTACTTTTAAATTGCTGATAATTCTACAACTATTGCGTGGAAGTTAACTAATGGGCATAAAAAGCTTAACCGGAAGATAAGAACAACATAATTCAATTGTTTTTAAAGCAAAATAATGAACAATTACCAACATATACGAATAAAAAAACTGAGCTCAATGAGCCGAGTAACAGAGTGGGTATATATATATATTTATATACTTTCGGGGCAGCCGATTGCCACCAAAGGAGGAGGGGCACAACTATAAGCTATATCAGTCCTATATACAAGATTTCAACGTTCTGAGGTTACACGTTCTTGAGTTATGCGAGATACGTACACATATACATACGTACGCATGTACATACGTACAGTACGAAACAATCTCTTCTGTATCCATTTTAAATTAGTTTTATAATTCGCTTTGAGAAAAAGAGTCCTTTATTCTGTCCTTACGTACAGATGTCACGCAAAAACATCGTTAAATTGCATTCGATAGCGGTCAAAATGGATAATTTCGTTGAAATATGGTATCCGAAATTTTTCGTGGTTACAATACTTCCTTTACTTCGTACAAGGAAATAAAAATGTGCAGAAAATCCTAAACTTGTTTCGAATAAGGGATTAAAATGAATGAGGTGTGAAAAAAGTCATTTGCCTTTCGAATGCATCATATTTAAAGAACTGGGTGGGAAAAAAAAGGAGAGGAATCTTCGTTCGTAAAAACAAAGTAAGCACGAACTGTGTATATGAAAAGCATTTTGATTCTGAATGCAGTTCTGCATTTACATTATGAGGTATTTCTCCTGCCTTCCTAGCGTGCCTTCGTGGTGTAGTGGTCAGGACGCTCCACGCGTATTCGAGAGGTCCGTGGTTCGAGTCCCGGCGAGGGCATTGCTAATTTTTCACGTCTTCTTCTTCGAAATAAACCTAATGTCTCTACAGTGGCGACCGAACTAAAAAGGTGATGATTCTCCACCACCAGGATTTGGCGATTGCGTCCCCTAATGCCCAGTCGCCCTTTAAAAGGGGGAGTATTTAAGGTATTTAGCCCCCCTTCTTGGCATGTCTTCATGGTGTAATGGTCAGCACGCTCGGCGCGTATTCGGGAGGTCCTTGGTTCGAGTCCTGGTGAAGGCTTTGCTCATTTTTCACATCTCCAGCACCGAAATACCTAATGTCTCTACACTGGCGTCCGAACTAAGAAAGGTGGTGGATGATGATTCTTCACCACCAGGATTTGGCGAATGGGTCCCCTAATCCCCAGTCGCCCTTTAAAAGAGGAGAGTATATGAGGTATTTCTCCCTCCTTCTTAGCATGTTTTCGCGGTGTAGTGGTCAGCATGCCCCGCGCATATTCGAGAGGTCCGTGTTTCAAGTCCCGGCGAGGGCATTGCTCATTTTCCATTTCTCCTGCTTTCAATAAATACCTAATGACTCTATACCATGTCATTCTTGTGAACAGAAACATCACTCATATCTTCACCAGAATAGCAGTTTGAAGTATGCCATGCCCACTCTTAATACGAATCGGAACACACACATGTCTGCACTCCAACAGTGAAACACATATGAATATTTCAATTAATTTTGTGAAGTCGGGTTACGCACTTTTACTGATGGCGCTTATTTTCATGTGCGTTTCATGTTATAATAAGACTAGGTTACATGTTATAATAAGACATGTTAGATAAGACTAGGATATCTAAATACGGTAAAACACATAAGGGCCATTTGCCTAAAGGGAGCGATGTTTTTGTAGAGAACTTTTAAGGGGAACTGACTCCCATTGGCGTCACACATGAGGAAAACAATGGAAATTAACCATGCAACAAGTCCCTTAGTCTGGAATCGAACTCAAGTCGAACTTGTAACATTCAGCGGTCTTAACCACTTGTAAGGTTTTAGTTAAACTAACCAAGTTTATTTTAATTTAAATCTTTTCTATCTCCTCTCTGCTTCAACTTCCTGTCAGAAGAAGCGCGCGTTTTTAGCTTATGCTAATTTTTGAAGTTCAGCCAAGCACTATTTAAGCCAGAGGTAGAAACCTCTCGGTGTGTGAGAGCTTTGCCTCAGATCACGGTCACGCTGCTCAACTTTCGCCTGACCAGCTAGCAGTTTAAATTTATAAGCCATAGTGCTTACTACGTGATTGCATTGTAAAATAAATTAAAGTGCGGTAGTATTTAGTATATCTTGCTACGCACCCTTTTAGATAGAGGCCAACTTCCGCGAATTGCTCTGCGAAGCAAAGTTTAATTTAAGTTCTATTTTAATTTATTTAAATTTATTTGATTGTTAAGTTCGACCAAAGTGTGGTCTGTTACGTTCTGTATCTCTCCCGAATTGGGAGGTTTGTATTTAATAGTGATTGAATAAAAGAGGATTTCAAATCCCTTCACGTGCAGTTATTCTCCAGCCCAGCAGTTACATCAGAACATAGCGTACCTTCCGCTCCCTGTTCCAGTTCAGGACTTAGAACGTAAGGATAAGAACCCTTTACAGAATTTACCATGTTCTCAAAGAATACACACAGAATGCTAAGTCCTGATAATGGCGCCCGCACAGAAAGAAGAGGATGGCCTCAACAACAAGAAGACGAACCTGAGACACCTGCTGTACCTGTCCAGAATCCTGAGATAGCACCTCCTGGCATAGAAGGATTCGGCTACATCGTACAAACCATGCGAGCAGCCATGAAGCCAGCGGCAAGTTTTGACGGCAAGACAGCCGTAATCAATTTCCTGGAAAAGCTAGACTCCCACTTCATGCTATATCCAGTCCACGAATTTCAGAAAGTCGCTCTTGCTACCAGCGCTTTGAAGGGCCAAGCGCTAAGTTGGTTCAAGTGCATCGGAAAGAATCTCTTGGGGGAACCAGGAAGCCCCACATACACGTATGAAAATTTCAAGAATTCTCTAGTGAAAGCATTTCCCGTGGTGCGAGATCGAGCCAGATTGGAAGCTGAACTGTTTAGCCGATACCAAGAAAGAATAGAAGATTTGTCTAATTTTATTTTGAGGAAAATTCAAGTTTTCAAGCTTTTGTATGGAAGTCGCCCGGATCCTGAAATTATTCAAGTTATACTTCCTAGGCTACTGCCCCAAGTTCAAGATTTCATCGAACTAAGAAATCCAACAACATTAGACAGATTATTTGAGCTCGCGGTACAATTTGAAAGCCGAAGAACAGCCGACAACGAACGACGACGCCAATTTGAGCGAAGAAGTCAGTGGAGTTCGCCAAGACCGCAGCAAAAGCAAAATCAAAGTTACGGGAATAAGGCGAAGCAATGGCCGAAGAAAGATGTGTCTCCTAAAGCGAGCGGCGAACGAAGGGAATTTAATAGAAGAACAAGCAAAGATTCCGAGGGCAACCAGAAGAAAAAGAATTTAAACTAAGAGGGATTTCTTCGAGGAAGGTGAAGAAGTCCGAAGCAGCGCAAAACCCTTCCAAAATCAATTTAAACACCGTGGTCGTTAAGAATTTGAGTTTGCCGAAGATTGAAGTTCTAATCAACAACATACCGGCGACAGCCCTCTTGGATACAGGAGCCCAAAGCAGCTTCGTATCGGAAAGATTCTTTAAGAAGCACTTTCGACGTTACAGAATTTTTAGTGCAAGAGACACGGATGTCATAGCGGCCCAAGGAGAAAAATGTAGCTGTTTAGGAAAAGTACCATTGTTCGTGCGTATCAACAACGAACAGGTAAGAATCCTGTTTTATATTGTGCGTAACCTGCAGACTTGTATTATTCTAGGTGTGGACTTTTTTAGTTTGGCAGAAGCAAAAATTGATTTCAAGGGGGGAGAACTAACATTAAATATGAAGCCAATTGAAGCGAAGAATGATAAGCCCCCGCAGCTGGACTTGGAACATTTACAAGCAGAGGAAAAAGAGAAAATCCAAGGTCTGGTAAGTCACTTTGCGAATTTATTTAGTGATGTACCAGGCTTTACGCAGGTGGTGAACCACGACATTGACACGGGGGACGCTCAGCCAGTTAGGCAAAAGCCATATAGATATGATAGGACAAAAGAGGAAATAATTGAACATCATATTAAAGAGATGTTAAAGAATAAAATCATCACGCCAATTTCTAGCAGTTATGCTAGCCCCGTTGTCCTGTGTAAGAAAAATAATGATTACCCGATTACGCACCCGAAGCGGTGGCGTTTTGCTATAGATTATCGCAAGTTAAATTCAGTTACAAAATATCCTGTATATCCGTTGCCGATAATTGAAGAAATTATTCGAAATATTTCGTCTACAAAATACATGACTACATTAGATCTCACGAGTGGCTATTTTCAGATTGGGGTAAAACCCGAGGACGTACACAAAACCGCGTTCATAACGAAATCTGGTACGTACGCATTTCTTAGAATGCCGTTCGGATTATCCGGCGCGCCGGCAACGTTCCAAAGATGTATGGACATCGTCTTAAGACCAGTCCTTGGTAAAAGCACTTTCATATATTTAGACGATATTATAATTACGAGTAGTACTCTAGAACAACACTTACAAGATTTAAGAAAAGTATTTTCATTGTTAAACGAAGCTGGTTTAAAGATAAATGCGTCTAAATGTAAATTTGCCGCAAAAGAGTTACGTTATTTAGGATTTAAAATTTCCCAAAAGGGAATCGAAACGGATCAGTCAAAAATAGTAGCCATTAGAAATTATCCTGTTCCTAAAACAGCGAAGAAATTATCGTCGTTTCTCGGGATGTGTTCATATTACCGGGCTTTCATTAAAGACTTTGCAAAAATAGCTGAGCCACTGCTAAAGTTGAAAAGAAAAAAAGCTAGGTTTTCGTGGTCAGCAGAAGCCAACTTGGCGTTTCAAAAATTGAAAGACGCATTGACTCAAGCTCCCGTCTTAAAATTTCCAGAAGGGGATAAGGGATTAGAGATTTCAGCGGACGCTTCAGATTTCGCGATTGGTGCAGTGCTTTCCCAAAATGGTCAGCCCGTGGCTTTTTTCAGCCGAACATTAAATGAAACCCAAAGAAACTATTCCGCAACAGAGAGAGAAACTCTCGCAGTGTTAGCATCAGTACAGAAATTTCGTGTGTTCTTTGGAAGTTCTCCAGTAACTGTATATACCGACCACGCGGCGGTCACTAGACTCTATTCTGGAAAAAATTTATCACCCAGATTAATAAGGTGGGCTCTCAAATTACAGGAATATAACCTAATAATTAAACATACGCCGGGAAAAGAAAATGTTGTGGCAGATGCTTTAAGCAGAATTAACTTAGATGAAAATGGAAGTGTAATTAAGATAGCCATGTTAACATCCAAAGTATTAGATTCTCGTGAAACAGTAATAGCCGAACTCAAAAAAGATCCGGAGTTCAAAAATATATACAATTATTTGGCCGACCCTGAGAATTTCAATCATCCGGATATTGTGCCGATAAGAAATAGGGCCGAAAATTACGAATTAATTGACGGACTGTTATTCTATACGAAAGCTACTAATGAGAATCATGAATATAGACCGGTTATCCCAGCTAGCATGAGGTTGAATGTATTAGAAGAGTTGCATGATTGTGCCATTTCGGCTCATTTAGGTATAAGAAAAACTGTTCAGAGAGTTCGCGAGGCAGTTTTCTTTCCAGAACTGCAAAAGTTTACTAGGGCGTATGTCCAGTCGTGCCCAACATGTCAATTAAATAATTATGTTAATTTCCGCCCGGCCGGGTTCCTAAATAGTATTAAATCAGAATTCCCAAATCAAATAATAGGCATCGATTTACTTGGACCTTACCCTCGAAGTAAAGTTAATAAAAGCCGATATCTTTTAGTTATAGTGGATCATTTTAGCAAATGGTTAGAGTTAATTCCGTTAAAACGCGCGTCTGCAAAAATTGTAGTAGATTCAATTCTAAATAAGTATATTTTAAAATACGGGGCGCCCCTAAAAGTTATTTCAGACAATGGTCCTCAGTTTGTTAGTAAAATGTTTGAGGAAATGTGTGCAAAACTGGGCATACGTCATCTAAAGATGGTCCCGTATCGTCCGCAGTCAAACATAGCGGAACGGGTGAATAGAAATGTAGTGAAAATAATTCGTAGTTATGTGAAAAACTATCACTCTACCTGGGATAGCCATATAAATGAATTTGCATTTGCCCTTAGGACCGCCAAACACGATACTACACAAAAAACACCCGCTGAACTCTTCTTAGGAAGAAAGATCTTGACCCCCCTAGATAAACTGTTCTTTGTACAGGAAAGGGCAGAAGAATTTAAAATGAGTGATATACAAAAGTTAATACGGGAAGCGACGGAAAATATAGAAATGGCCCAAAGAAAACAGAAATTGTACTATGACCTAAAAAGAAGAGAGGTCAAGTACAATGTGGGAGATGAAGTGTTGAAGATTAAACACAACTTGTCAAATGCCCCAGAGGAAAAGGTGGGGAAATTTTTTCCGCGTTTTGAAGGCCCGTTCACAATTGAACAAATTACGGGGGCAGTGGTTATATTAAAAAGAAATGATGGTCAAACGCTCAAAGCGAATGTGGACCAAATAAAACCGTTCTATAATCGCAGCAAAATGGCTGTATTTAAAGATTCGTTTCAGGATCCGAGGCAATCGACTAGCCAGGAAGATATACGTCAGCAAAAACAGCAGGAACCAGCTACAACGGCATCGAAATGTCAGAAGAAGAAAGCTCCCCCCCAACAAAGAAATAAGAACCAAAAAGGTGGTTTCAAAAGAAAGTCTCACGATGCAGGTGAACAAATCTACGAACGGAATTACGAGCGCACCAAGAGAAGAAAGCAGAATGGGCAAGGGAAGCCCAATGTATCCAAAAGAACTGTGGAATCATCGGACAGGTGCCTGAGAAGCAAGAAACGTCGATTGCAGCCTGAGAATCAACTTCCCGAATACAGCAGGAACCAGGACAAGCAACGAGCAAGGGCCCAGGAGAGAAGGGCCCAGTCCACCAAACGTCCAGCGGAGCAACCTCCTCTACAAAGGAAATTGCCGAGGATACAACGACGGAATTTCAAAAGAAAAAGAGACGAGCAGGCTCCGAAAGAACAACGAAAAACGAGGAAACTGAACCAGGCCACAACTTACTCAAGTTTTAAAGATTGGGCCAAGAAAAGGATGGACGATCATAATAAGATAAGTACAATTTCGTATTCAAAAGTTTAGTTAATTTTTGAGTATACTGCAAGTTGCAGGACTGATTTTACCTCAAGCGAGGTTGACTTTTACGCCAAGTGAGCGATAAGTTCTCATATGGAAAGTAAAATGTTTTGTTAAAAGAAATTGTAATTCTTAAAGATTTAAAATTACTTAATTTTGTAAATAGATTAATTCTGTAAAAGCAATGAATTGCTGAAAAGAATATGTTAACTAAATGATTTTGTACGACGCTTTGTCTAAAGACTTGTAAAATGTCTAGAATGAAAATTCGGAAAATTGAAAAACACGATTTAGTCTGTAGACTATTAATTCAATGTAATTTGATATTTCAAGAAAGTACCTTGAGAAAGGAATAGGAAGCACTTGCTGTAAGCTTAGAAATTTAACCTATATTTCTGTAAGCTTAGAAATTTAACTTCTATTTGCATTTCAGGATTGCTGTGAAATTGTTAATGTGTTATGAAATGTAACAAATAATATTATGCTAGCAATGCACGTTAAGTGCAATATTAATGTGAATGTTGTGTGCAAACTGCGAATTTGTATGCATGAAAAGTTAAAGATTCACTATTTTAGAATGCAAGTGTTAATTAGGCTCTCCACCAAATACACTTAAAGTGTTAGACATAAAGCTAGTGAGAACCTTAGGATTAGCTGGTTATAGGGCGTTTTTTTCAGGTCTCGTATGTCAAGTTCTAACTAATGTTAGTCGATTGTAGGTGGAAGAGTTGAACACCCCCGAACACATAAAAACCCGCAATGGCGGTTTGCTTTACATCCAACACCGGTGAGAGAGCATACGGGGGAAGAATTTAATTGTGCTTGAATGATAATGTGTGTGTGCAAAATTACACAGAAAAAAAAAAAAAGGATTTGTACCACTTAGAATTATTCTGTTATTATGTCATACTAAAGTTGTTTTCCTTCCAGATTTTGCTGGAAGGAGTAAGACTGTTTGAAGAATAAGACTTGAAAAAAAAAATGTTGAAGATTGTTGTTCCAGAAAATTTCGTCTGTATTTTACACAAACATATATTGCCTTGTAAGAGTTGGCCTAAGTTTAGAACAGTGAAATTTTCGACTATTTAGAATTGCTAGTTTTCAACATGGTCCGTTTGGACCAAAGTAGTTTAACTATCGCAATTCTGGCGGGAAGTATGTAAGGTTTTAGTTAAACTAACCAAGTTTATTTTAATTTAAATCTTTTCTATCTCCTCTCTGCTTCAACTTCCTGTCAGAAGAAGCGCGCGTTTTTAGCTTATGCTAATTTTTGAAGTTCAGCCAAGCACTATTTAAGCCAGAGGTAGAAACCTCTCGGTGTGTGAGAGCTTTGCCTCAGATCACGGTCACGCTGCTCAACGTTCGCCTGACCAGCTAGCAGTTTAAATTTATAAGCCATAGTGCTTACTACGTGATTGCATTGTAAAATAAATTAAAGTGCGGTAGTATTTAGTATATCTTGCTACGCACCCTTTTAGATAGAGGCCAACTTCCGCGAATTGCTCTGCGAAGCAAAAGTTAATTTAAGTTCTATTTTAATTTATTTAAATTTATTTGATTGTTAAGTTCGACCAAAGTGTGGTCTGTTACGTTCTGTATCTCTCCCGAATTGGGAGGTTTGTATTTAATAGTGATTGAATAAAAGAGGATTTCAAATCCCTTCACGTGCAGTTATTCTCCAGCCCAGCAGTTACATCAGAACATAGCGTACCTTCCGCTCCCTGTTCCCGTTCAGGACTTAGAACGTAAGGTTAAGAACCCTTTCCAGAATTTACAATGTTTCCAAAAAAGATGCACAGAACACAAAGTCCTGACACACTGAGCGACTGGTACCGTCATACTAAACAAGTTATAGGGCTGCTCGTTTCGAACTAACAAGGAACAATCATAATTGAAGCCCTTGAGTGCACGTTAAGTACTCCTAGAAAATGATATACTTTCTGTTTCAGATTTAGGAGTTCTCAACTCGAGATCATGAAAGGCTTCAGCGAGCTTCAGAAAAATTAAAAGCTCAAGATCTTCTGCATATTCCAAGCATTCAAATAGCTGATACCCTCATTAATATGCCAAACGAAATTGGCGAGATTACAGGATCAGACTGGTTTTTTTAAAATTTTATTGCCAAGTCAAGCGGTTAGTCATCAATTAAATTAACAGCATAGAATTTATTTGGTATCAGGAAAACTACTGGACACACATGCCGAATATTAATTCAAATATTTATGAATTAAATATTGATTACGAACTCAAGCGTTTTGGGGAAATGAAGGAAGTTGTCGAGATAAAAAAGCGAACTTATAACATCAGAACAGTTTTGTAAATCACATTTTTGAAAGGCATAGTATTTTATTAATTCAGATGGTCGATATGTTGTGAAACCTCCATTTCCTGAAACGCATAAGAAGTAGGGTTATTCAAAACCAGCAGACTTTGTAGTTACGTTCCATGGAGCAAAATTTCAAAAATGAATCAGAATTCGAAAAAAAATATTAAGATTTTATTTATGAATATGAACCGTTAAATCATATAACTATGGACAATGATAATTAACGCAATGTGCCAGGCAGAACTTACAGCCCTAAAAGCTGCTCTGGACTTTATTAGCAATGGTAAATGCAGAGTAATGTACACAGATTCAGTGTACAAGCTTGCAGGCCGTCCAGGGCGGCCTCAATAGACATTCCATAGTCAAAGCCATGCAAAATAGTTAATTTCAATTCCTGCAAGTCTGAGGCCCAAGTTTCAGTGGATACCAGATCATACTAGAATTAAAGGAAAGAAAATAGCAGACGTCATTGTGAGAAGCGCAACTAACGAACCCTGCGTGAGCAGCCTCAACGTGCCCTTTTTAAACTCATATCTTTTAGACTCACACCACTGTTAAGAGTGGCCTAATGAAACAATAACGAGAAGATCTGGACAAGAGAGACCAAGTTCCCCAGCGAAGAATGAGAATCGTTATTTGGAACCTTCCGCACGGAGACACAGGACTGCTATAGCTTCGCAGTTCTCACGTGAGCTAAATGCTGCCACTGAAACCCGAGTTTCACGGTCTACAGTTGTCCAAAGGTTTCATGTGATAGGACTGCCAGCCCATACTACTGATTGCTTTATGCTTGAAGCTTAAAAATGAGTAGTTGATTGTTTTCTTCTGCAGGATTTGAAAATAAACCTGCACATGAGCTACTCTTACACATAAATGCCAACAATATTCATAGCATAATGATTGAAACTTACAACATATCTTAATTCATTCTATCAATACCATCTTCAATTGCATCAACGGAATGATCATTTTCAGCATTGAGAAGAATTAGTAAATATAGATAGATAGACGGGGACGTGAGCACCATCCCTTTACCATAGTGGTTAATCGGTGTAGCGCCACGTCCACCTATATCTAGTCTACATATTACACAATTACAGAGTACGTACGTAGAATAGTTGATGTACATGATGATACAAAATATTAAATACAAAATGACAAATACAGAAGAATAAATACAAATTCAGTACTAAATTCAATGCATAAGAAGAGATACTACATATGAGCTAGAATAATCACATACTTGTATTCACCAATCAATACTTGGAAGTTTCTCACTTCTAGGTAGGCTAGGATGGTAATAGCGTTGCGTGCGTACGGGTTCGTTATGGACTGAATGCATAAGTCGTTCAAAAGTTAATAAAATTTATTCTTTTCACACGAAATAAAACAAAATACTGAAATATTTCCTCAGCGATATTCGTACAATATCACAATACCTCAAACGTTAAACAGAATTCAATTCAAAACAGATAAAGTTAATCCAATCTCACAGCGAATTCGCTACAATCAATCACGGCATTAAGTAAACAAACAGCAGTTCGCTTAAAACAGCTACAACTGAGCTGAGGGGTTTAAATTCGGCTTTTATAAGCTTTTTAATTATTTACTAGAATATTCTGGTGAAACCTCGTTTTTTGTGGATGGCAACAGCAATTGCGAGATATTTATTAATTAAATATTAAATGCATGCGCTCTTGTATATTTACTTTTCCGACGTAGGTAAATCGTCTTCGTTGCACGGGAAAATAAAACAATTTTAATTACAATTCTAAATAAATAGCTAAATAAATACGAAATCCGTAACACTGCCCCCTTCCCAAGGACTGCACGTCCCGGGCTGTACAATCCCTGGACAGGAAGCCAAACTTACAACTAAGGCATCAATGCAATAATAAGCATTGCATTACCATAACGAAATAAACAATAATTGCAATAAGTAACTTTCAGCAAATCAAATACTATCAATCACCAAATACAAATAAAATACTATCAAATATCAAATACAAATCAAATACCATCAGATACTAAATATAAATCAAATACTATCAAATGTTATCAAATACTAAATACAAATGAAATACTATCAAATGCTAAATACAAAAAGGACCATGGTCTTCTATTATTTACATCACTATTTACAATTATATACAGTACGTATTATGGCCACAGTACAGAGCTAACCTGTCGTAATGAACCACTTTAGGCTTGGAGTTCGATGACTTACGGATCCGAACCACGACGTCGTTCAGCCTGTTTAGGACTGTGTACGGACCACCCCAAGATGACTGTAGTTTTTGACAGCGTCTATTCCGTCGATTCGGATTCCCCACCCACACCTTGTCCCCTTTGTTGAAACGATAGCCAGTAACTCTTGTGTCGTAGCGGGTCTTCATCTTCTCCGTCGCCAAGCTGACTCGCTGTCATGTAGAACGGTGCACCGGGCTCACTTCAAACCGGGCCTGGACATCTTGGTTGTATTCCTCAGGCGATGAAGGCGCACCTGCAGAGCGGCCAAACAAGAGATCACAAGACAGACGAAGGTCTCGACCGATGAGCATCTGGGATGGAGTATTGCCTGTAGTCTCGGGTTTCTCTTCGACCTTAGTATGATTTCGGCAGCTTTCTGAGCCAGGTCTTTCAGACAACGCGTCGGCGTTTCGAAGTGAGGATCCCTTCTGGTGATGAATATATATGTCCTCTAATTCTGAAAGCAGTTTGTTGTTTTTGAAGTCCAAGGAAAAATTGTATTGTCTTAAAAAGTCTAATCCGAGTATGCAAGGATCTTGCATACTCGGATACTTGATGTTCGCGTTTAACTTCCCTTCTACGTCAATTTTCTCGCCGAACGCAGTCTGGAGGGTAACATAGGATGGCGTCCAAATAAGTTTATCTTTAAATTGTCGAGCTAAATCTTTCCGAATGATAGTAACATTAGCTGTTGTATCAATGATCATATTGCAAGGAACTCCATCGATATGCCCATTGATAGATTGTCCATTACGGTTGCCACTCACTACAGAAATCTTGAGCGCTTTAAAACAGGGTTTTTCACTATCAGTCAAACTCCGCTACTCAATATGGTCATTAATTTACCTCCTGCGTTGTTGCTGGGAAATGATCTTATTTTCCGTGCTCTGGGGTGTTCTGCAGGTCCTTTGTACGTCGCCTTCAGCTCCACAGTTCCAGCACTTTGGTTTCTTGGCACTCCTTTTCCATCTCATGGCATTTAATTGTCTGTTTATATCGTACGTCTTATTTTCCGTGTTCTGGAATGTTCGGCAGTTCCTTCGCAAGTGCCCTAGAACCGCAGTTCCAGCACTTGACGGTCTGTTTCTTGTCACCAATATTCTGCTGCAAGGCATTCAGTTGTCTTGTTAAATCTTCTAAACGAGCCATCAATTGATCTACTGGCTCGTGGAATCTCACAGCTCTGACTGGGTAGTGATCTCTACGAGTTGCTTGCTGGGCTGCCTCGAATGTCATGGCGTATACTAGAACGCCTTTTTATATCTTTCACATCCGCCATTCTCAGAGCTTTCTGTATTTCATCATCCCGGATGCCATCGATAAAGTACTGCAGGGACAGGATTTCCCTTGTTTCTGTCGGGCATTCCGAAAAGGCGAGGTGGGACAGCCATTTAACATCCTTGGCGAGCTCTTTGAGTGTTTCCGTAGCCTTCTGTTGATTGGATTTTAGCTGAAACCTGCTGTAGTCTTTCAAACATTTCTCCCCGAAGCGCGGCCAAAGAATATGTACTGTTAAGAAGGAAAACTTCGCAGAAGCAGAAGTGGCTCCCTTCCAACGAAAAGGGAAACAACTGCGCATGCGTGAAATGTCTGTCGCCAAAATGCGCCAAAACTCGAAGCTGAATGTCGAAGTTGGTTTGGACAGATTCGACCGTTACGTTTAGCAAGAGTTTAAACAAAGAATAGGTTCTTTGGTTTCAAGTAGCGATATGGACAATGGAAGTTCAACAGGCAGTGAAACTTCACCTAATATTTCATCATTTCCGAGATTAAATTATCGCGACAAGTCAAAGAACGATTCATCTTAACCCGTGTTCCTCAATTTCCTATACACGTCGCGGAGGGGGAAAATGTCGGCTAGGTACCAAAGAACCGGTACATCACAGAGGGGAAATTCTCGCCAACAGATTCCGTCGCCAAATCCCTTGGCGAATGTTCCCTTTTCTTTGTAGCGGCGTTGCAGACAAAGTGGTTTACATTACGTCTATGGAGCCTTTCTTTCTTTACATAAAGGTTCTTTGGCGCGGCTCCAATGCGCCGGATAAAGCTTCGAAGTCTAGTCTCTGATTTTCGCGAAGAGTCTGCAGGATATCCACTGCTCAGAGAAGCGGCGAGATGACAGGCCTTAGCTTGGGAATCCCATCCATTCGCATCCGCAACTATAGAAAATTAAGTCTTATAAACTTGCTGAGATATCTTTTCATTATATGTGGATAACTTCAGGGAGGAACGAGAAGGCATGGGTAAGAATTTAAAACTATCGGTATTGCTCCCTGCCGTCGCTACGAATTTCTTTAAGGTATCAATTTCTTTGGCAACTGCAGAAAATTTGTCATCAATTTGTTGTTCCAATATAGAAATTCTCTCCTCTGTTTGTTCTTTCACAGAAGAAACTCTGTAATCTATTTGTTGTTCCACGGCAGAAATTCTCTCTTCTATTTGTTCCTTGACAGAAGAAACTTTATTTTCAACTGCGTCTATCCTGCCTTCCATAGCCTCAAATTTATTTTCTATTACGCAAGTAATTTCCTTTTTCATTTCTTCTTGACCTGCTTGAACGGCTTTTATCTCCTGTTTAACGGATTCTTGGCCAGCTTTAATCTCTTCTTTAAATGCAGCAAAGACTGCCATAAACTGCCTTAATTGTTCTTCCATTGCTCTAGTTAAAGGCATTCAATCCCACTTCTGACACCAAAAATTGTTGCGTGCGTACGGGTTCGTTATGGATTGAATGCGCAAGTCGTTTAAAAAGTTAATAAAATGTATTCTTTTCACACGAAATAAAACAAAATACTGAAATATTTCCTCAGAGATATTCGTACAATATCTCAAACGTTAAACAGAATTCAATTCAAAACAGATAAAGTTAATCCAATGTCACAGTGAATTCGTTACAATCAATCACAGCATTAAGTAAACAAACAGCAGTTCGCTTAAAACAGCTACAACTGAGCTGAAGTGTTCAAATTCCGCTTTTATAAGTTTTTTTAATTATTTACTAGAATATTCTGGTAAAACCTCGATTTTTGTGGATGGCAACAATTACGAGATATTTATTTATTAAATATTAAATGTATGCGCTCTTGTATATTTACTTTTCCGACGTAGCTATATCGTTTGCGTTGCACGAGAAAATAAAACAATTTTAATTTAAATTCTAAATAAATACGAAATCCGTAACAATACATATTGCGCAGTTATACAATACTTGCCAACAGGGCAGTTGGTATACACGTAGTCCAATGCATTAGAATAAATAATTAATAAATATGTTAGAGTGCAGTCATTAAGACAGATTAAGTGTACTTAACATATTATCTATCCAGAAACAAGTCCTTCTTTAGAGAGTTAAAACATCGCCCTCATTTTGTGAGGATATTGTAAAGGAATTTTCTATTCAAAATAGCAGGGAAGAATTCCCATTTAAATCATTTTAAATTTAATTAATGTAATCTAAGTTTATTTCTAAACTTTCGATTTTTCTTAGGCCTCAAGTATATGTTGTTATTTCTATAAATGAAATAATATATGTATCTTCTACGTAAATTATTTATATAAATGTTAATAAATTTTATAATGCTCAGATGAACCGATTACTGGTGAGTGTTAAATTTTTATTATTTATAATTTATAATTTTGTTTATGTGTTATTATATAAATGCACAATAACTAAATACTGAAAATGCGTAATGCCCATTCATTAATATAGACTGTTTTATAATTTCATGTTTAATCTTAATAAGCATGCTCTTTATGAAAAGACAGGATGAAACTTAGACAAAACTATAGGAAATCGAGGACTACGGCCAGAAGACTGTATAATTTTCATCCCCAAATCGACCAGAACTTAAACAGCTGCTCTTCGCAACTCACTCACTGCTTGACAAAGCGTGGTTTATATATTTCCTATCTTCACAGATTTGGCCTCAGAGACAGTGAACAATATATTTGTGGCAGTGCTAGTGATCCATACTACTATCTGTACGACTGCCCGCAAACAGCGAATTTTTATTTGAAAAGACCCACTGTAACTAATATGCCGGCATGGGCCAAAGACACATGTAAGATAAAAATATGCTCAGCTTAGAGATTCATTGTACTAACATTGCTGACAGCCTGGAATAAGTCCACTTCTAATTTCCTCCGACAAATACCTGTTCGATTCTGTAGTGAAATTTCTAGTACCCCATGCACTTTTACCTGTTTACCTGCTGTCAGCAGCTCGCCCCGTATTTATATTAATTTTCTTAATATCTTGTTTTGTGTCCTTTTCCTGTAAAATAATTATGCGCTTTAATAATGTTTAATTTTATATTAATCAAACATATGTTGGTCTGAATAACTGTTCGCAGTTGAATTTTATTATCTTTGGCTAATTATTCAATTTTATGTTACATGGTGTACCTTACATGGTTTTACTTGTACTAAAATTTTGCCCTGAGCTCTAAAGTGTATGTAATGTTTTTATTAATATGTATGAGTACTTTTGAATACTGTATCATAAATAATATGTCCAAATAAGTTTCATTTCTACTAATGTATGTTCCGTATATCATTCTGCCCTCATATTTAATTATATTTAATTTATTCATTCCGTTTAGTGCCTAATGTGACATTATCAATGTGGATGTATTGCTCTGAGCACCAGTTTGCATTCAAATTCTGTTCATCATAGTATTTTAGTATTTAAAACATCTTGCTAAGTTGTAAATTTGTATTTATTTATTTATTTATACTTTTTATTTAATTAATTTTTCCCACGTTTTATAATATACGTACTAGACAATACTGTGCATGGTACCTCTTTTGGATTATTATTATTTTGCTTTACATTAATATTTTACGTATAAATATTTATAAGGTCTGTTGTATTTAAGTATGTGTAATGTGTTATTATGTTTTATGTACATTTTTAATGGATCAAAAAATACCGTTTCTTTATTCCTAACTGTCTTCTTTCCTTAAGACAAATTCATTTAGCACCAGAATTGTTCTATGATGACTTCCGAAAATTCAATGCACACATTCTCGGTCTCCCCATTTAACAGAAATAAGTTACGAATTTTATCATAGTAAACAACTCATATTACTAAATAAGACGTCTCCCTTATTTCAGTTAATGAATCTTGATCTTTTAACACACTAAATGGCTCGCCTTCAATACAACTGCCCTCATTGCCATAGTGTTAAAGAACAAATCCAGGAAGAAAAACATGCAGCAAAATAGTTCTGGTAGTGGAATTTCTTGGCCAAGATGCAACTCCAATCTAGTGGATGGCTGCTCCGTTATCAGTATGAACGTAAAGAAAAAAAAACAATAATAATTTATCTGAAATTTCAGATAAAGAAAAATTTTGCGTCCCTTATTATCTAATCATTAAACCTTCAATCACAGCGGCAAAATAGAGTTTGATGCAGCTTGCAAATTTGAAAATGGCATGGCATTTAATTCACTTTTAGGAATAGGTACGAAATTACAGAGAGACATTGTAGAAATTTTAATTAATATTCGATTCCCTAAAGAATTTAGATGGCTAGAAAGTTTAAGATGGGTAGAAATGCATTATTATCTGTGGATTCTGCATTTAATTCAAGACCAATGAGAGAATCCTCATTCATAGTCATGTGCATGTTAATGTAAAATTAACGTAAGTGAATGCAAATATACTAAAAACTGTGGAAGTGAAAATAGCCTAAAAAGGGCGGGAGAGCAAATATATTAAAATAAATTAGCGCAGAAAAAAATTAAATGGGTAAATCAAAGTAATCGGTTTACAGAATGGGAGAAATAATAAAAAAAGAAATGGCTCAGCGGCTCCCTATACATGCCTTGAACGGAATCTATGAAAACCAATCAAAAAGTGTCGTGGGATAGATTACTGTTCACTAGTGGCAGTCGTTGAAGTAGAAAGAAGGAGCTGTCAAGTTACAGCAGCGAACAAATAAATATCCGACTTAACGGGATCGAGATGACATCAGAGCAACAGGCGTTCTGTGTCTGTGGTGCAAACCAAACATGGGCAAACAATTATGGACGTGACGATCTAAAACCGGTATGACGTCGCAACAGGAAACGTTCTGAACGGACTTAAACACGGGGCTGACATCAGTGATGCCACAAAAAGCCCGTTTACCTTCTAACTACTCCTGATAAGTCCTGCCCATTGCGCTGCTTTGCTACTTACTAGAGTAGGAATGACGTTTTCCCCTATTGATATAACTGATTTTACTTTTTTACTTCCATTCTCAACCCTTCAAAATTTCACAGAATTAGAAATCCAACTCAAAGCTTCTATCTCTTTTAAGCATATTTCAGTCTCCAATTTAGCTTTCATCATAGAGTTTGTTTTACTAGGAGTTCAACAGTCTAGGAAGCAAACTAACTACAGCAGACATTTTGCTAATAAACAAGAGGAAAATTAATTGTACACGTTTTTTCTTTATTTACAGAACATACATGTGTAAAATCCCCCCCCCCCTCCTGAGCTGGCAATTCCCAACATCTGTATACTGAAAGTGGATAGTATGGGGGAATTTAGCTGCTTTTGCAGTGACTAGAATCATCGTCTATACGGTGATCCGTTCAGGCTCGACAGGGACTGTAAGGATATTATCAAATCTGTCTTGGGCTGTGTCATTGCTACATATTAAATAATTACAAATATTGTCCTTGGGGGGATTCGGCCTCCCGGGATCGCCACCGAGTTGTGAGTATATAAAATCCGTATATGGGTTACTTGATGGCCCGAGTCTAGATATTTGTCACTCTGGTACAATGTGTAAAACTAAAATTTTCAGAAAAAAATTTTAAAGCTTCTTTAATAATAGTAATAATTTAGTGGTTCTTTAATAATAATAATAACTTTTAAAATGTTTTCAAATCTGAATATCTAAGACTGAAGATAATAATTAGTCAGATAAAAATAAAAAGTAAAAATTAAGCAAAAAGGGACAAAATATATTTTTAAAAACTGATTGCATAAATGAACCCCCATATATCAAGATATATTTCCGTTTTACTATTTTATTCAGAATTCATAATGGCTAGGTAAAAAAAAAGACTTCAAATTGGATATTTCAATCTGTTCACTGTGCATTGTCACATCGTCATTGCTGCAATGAACTAAATGTATTGAATAAATGGATTTTTTAACACTGTAAAATGGAAACTTTACCATGTACCTCATTTGTAAAACTTTGCTTGTATCACAATCAATAAAGAAAATCTAGCTACGTAAAGAAAGGGGTTAAAAGAAGTATGAACAGTTTTTCTTACTAAAATAACGGTTTTATAAACTTATAATAAGAAAATTTCATTTCATTTTAATCTAACGCTTCTGGTATTTCAATATTGCAAATGATTCATATGTCAAAATTTTAAACAATACAAAAAGCTGAAAGAATACTGCTACATTCAGTATTTCTAAATATTAAGTGAGCTGTTGGAGATAATTTCTAAGTCATGGCAAACTAATTTTCGTCTTAAAAATGAAACGCAATGAAGTACTTTTGCGGGCATCCGGTAGGCTATAGCTATTTATTAATCAGAATTTCAGAATCTCAGGATTCTGTATCCATGTATTTATGCATGGAGTTAAAAAGTATTTCATCATCATAATTTCGTACTAGTGATACAAATGCTTTTAAACTTAGTATTCTCCACAAAATCCTTTATTGCACAACTCCTCTAAACTAATCTTAGTTTACCTTAATGCCAAACTCAGATTAGTTTAGACGTTTTATTAGTTGTGAAAATTATTCTAAAATCTTACTAAGTAGATTTTGAGTGAAACATATTCTTATCTTTCCTATCTAATGTCGCAATTTTCATGCCGATCATAAATTCATGCAAATTTAAAAGCATGCGCTATATGTTAAAAGTAAGATTTGAAACTTAACCGCGGTTTACTGGAATGTTCTTCGCATCGTCTACTGATAACTAGTTCCTGCTAAATTCGTGAAGGTTTGAAGTTAGACAGTAGCTGTGCTGTTAGTGAGTGAGTTAAAGATTCAGTTGCAGAGTAGCTCGACTAAATGCTGGGTTTTCAATTAGAAGTTTGTGCTATGAACATATGAATTTTGGGTGTAAGGTAAGCAGCCTCATCTTTGTAATGTGCTCCATTCATACGACAACTCATCTGTTTAGCTTGTGCTGTACTTTTCAGTTGTAAACCGCAAGGGCTGGCTTTTTGACTGATGTTTTGTGTTGATCGTTAAGTAATTGTTAAGTGGTGATAATTCGTCAACAGGCTGGCCATTAGCTCGAAAACTCTCTTTAATTTCATACCCCTCTTTTCTCTTTAATTATAAAGTAATCCATAGCCTTTCGGTTGCCATGAAAGTTTTATTAAACTTAGCAGAATTTTCTTACAAATGGAAAAGGAATATTTTCGAAAAATAACATGGAAATAGTGGCTGAAACAGCAGCCATTCTATTAATAATTTTGTTGCCACCGTAATTATCAAAATATTATTAAGAAGTTTACTCATTTTTCATTGGCTGATTTTATAGTATGAATAAGCGCGTTAATAATTAAGAACATACTTTGAAAGATAAATTAAAGATCTTATGCTTCGTGAACCACAAAAATGTTGTACTTAAAAAAAAAAAAAAACCTACTTAAAAGTTGTAGCCGTTCTGATCACTCATAAGCTGTGACGTGTTGAAGGTGTCATAAAAATATGATAAATGCATAAGAAATAACACTGAAAAAGTAAATACATATAAATTCAATATGGAACGCTTCTACACTAGTACAACTGAATCGAATGCAAAATTAAGACTCATCGCAGATTCAAAGACTCCATAGACTTAGCCGAAAGAGGAGACAAAAATGCAACAGTGAATGAAAAATATTCTTTAGATTAGCATTCAAACACCACAGAAAATTATCAGTGCCTGTCTCAGTATTTAAGGCATAATATATCACGTCATATTAGCCCCTTTCGTAACTGAACATAGTGACAGAAGAAAAATTCTAATATGTAGTCAACCATTATGCTTTTCATTTCAATCTAGGGTAGGGTAGCAATTTTATAACAGCGTGAATTTCCGAGATTATTTTAGAAAGTAATGGATTATCTGAGATTTCATGAATGCAAATTTGAATAATAATTTAACGAAATTAATTAAAATTTAACGAATTTCAAACATTTTCCTATTATTTTTAAATTGTTGTTGCAGTTAATGGATTTTTTTAAACACTTTAATTCTGCCTCCATTGGAATTTTCAAAAGAAAATATAGTGCAAAATTCAAAGCCAACTTTGAATTCTACGTCATTTCCCCGGATTTCAGGCCAGGTCCAGCGAACGTTTGGTAGACTCAGAAATATGGAAATATGTCGGTAATCTAAACAAGCATGAAGTCGTCAAATATTTTTATCAGGCAGAACCCATAAAAAGTGTTGATTCCAAATAGACTTTCGCTAGATTTTAATGGGGTTGTAATAGACGCAGCATGAGGCGAAAATCTGTGTACGTACAATTATAATGCATATTTTCATTTTCAGGAAAGCTAGATCTGATGAAGCAGCTTTTGTAACATATATAAACATATCAGTTTTGAAACGCATAATTTAATGCTGATTTAGTTATATATTAGTTATTTGTATTTCTACTTCTCTTTAAATAAAAAAAGAGTGTATGATAATTCCAAGTTTCGGGCGCAAAATGTTGTCTTTTCTTTCCCTCATGTAATTACTGCCTTATCTGCCTTTAACGCAGTCATTCAGTTTCTATCTGCATAAAAATTTGGTTGTCTGCCGATCATACTTAAGTCTATATTTAGGCACCTTTTTTCTAGAAATATAGTTTAACCTACCGTCATGGTAATTTATGCATGACGGTAAACTGAAATCTGAAAAGATTTGATTTAGCTGATATAGACTTGTGTTCTGGCTAGCAAAAACTCATTCGGTGTCTTTGCTCTGTGCAGCTCATAAATTTTGCATAACTTTTATGTAGAGAAAGAATGGCAAATACTAGATATGCTAAATAACTTTGATATTTATAATCAAGCACTTGAATAATAAATATATGACAAGCGTAATCATATTGAATAACTTGGTACTACTAATCAGCTTTTATCCTCTAACTACACTTTACTATTACTTCCCTGTAGATTATCATTGTCTACAACGAACAGTGTTGGGAAATCCGAAGATTTAGTTTAAATTCAAATTTAAGAATGCAATAGCAGTAAATAAAAAAATATACATATATTTCTAACTTGAGTATGTAAGTTGCAGAAATTGAAACATAATTAGAAATTAAAGCTGTTCAGCTTTTTAAGTTGATAACAACCCATACAAATAATTGCCCATATCAAAAACTTCTTTTAAAATTAAGTACATTCTTGTATGATGGAGAAATTCCGAGCAAAACACGCACCAGTCTAGTAAACCGTTAATAACCTAAGAAACCTAATTTACCAAAACATCAGTATCTCAGATCATCTTACACTTAATTCTTTATCCGCAAAGCGGAAGCCTATAAATTTCTTTAAATATTTTAATTTATGAACGCGCTAATAGAAAGAAAAGAGCTACCACTCGCCTGCTATCCGTTAACACTCTCTTTTTTTTTCTTACTAAATTTACAAAATCTATAAGAAAAATGTTATAAAAGCGTTAGTATCTTATGTTAATTAACCAGTCATTATAAAGTGTTTACTATAATTTCTCTTGTCCATATTCTTCACCAGAATGCAAATTACATTGTATACTTAAGCTAAGAATTTTGTTTCTTTGGGGTACAGCTTCTGGAAACCGCATCTTGTTGTTAGTATTTTCTCCAGTTCTGTTTAAAAGTTGTATTCTGCCTTGAGCTTTCTCGCTATCCGACGTTTTAAATACGAGCTGATAAAATATCTCATCCAATGTATTTTTAGTCTACTGAATTCGCTTTTTTAGACTACTTTGTAGAGAAGTTAGGTACTTTTTGGAAGCAGGGGACATGAAAAATGAGCATTGCCCTCGCCGGGACTCGAACCACGGACCTCTCGAATACGCGCCGATCGTGCTGACCACTACACCATGAAGGCATGCTAAGAATGCGTGAGAAATACCTTATAACGTTATGAACGTTTGAATTTAATTTTCTGTTGTATAAATTTATGTCTTCAAGTGATGGAAGCTTCGTTTGTAGCACAAGTTGTGCCAGTTCTGTGACATTAAGACTAAACAAAAAAAGGGTTATTTTAACCTTCTTGTTCGTATTTCGTGAATTGTTAAAGCGATAATTGAGATAACACTCTATTTGTTTCATAGGGTCTGCGAGACTTTAGATTCCAGTTTCACAGCAAACCTGTAAGTGAAAGAATTAAAGGATAAATAAACTAAAACCGCAGCTGATTAGTTTAATTTAAAATAAAAACTTATTAACTTATTAACTGAACTACTTCCTTGATGCAGCTAAGTTTTTTGTGTCATTTTACTCAGTTGTATTGTCAATTTAAAATACCATTGCATTTCTTATTTATGAAATTCTCACTTCATACACTAGTCGCCGACTGATGGAATTTTATAATGTTCTAGAAACGTTGAATTTGTTGAGTCTCAAATATTTTAGTAATTGAATAAAATGGAATTCGTTAAATTATCATCCCTTTGCTTAAAGATTAATTCTGTTGAGCACGTTGATATGTGATATCATTTTACGAAAATATATGTTTGAAGACATCTAAGCTGAGATTCTTTAAGTGCATATAACAGGGAACTGCACTAAAAAAATAACATTATAAAAATTATAATTTACAGAAAAGAGGACAGAAGGATTGATAAAAAAATCAATAAAAATGCTGTTTTATTTCATACTTAAAGAAATATAGTGGATATAATATTATACTGTAATTAATATTGAGTAACGAAGAAAATGCAGTTCATAAATTAAGCTTCAAACCTGATGTTCCATTACATAATCTAAACACTTGCTTTGAACTCATGTAAAAGAGTACAAAAAGATGTTCATTATTTTTGTTGTTGTTCAAATTTAGAAATGGATAATGCTATAAGTTCGGTCGTGATCTGGAGTTGAGAGAGGCTTAGAGTTTGTTTCTTTTTAGCTGGAGGTGCGAAATACCAGCACATTGCTTCACTTAAAAAGCACTAACGCCAACAGAGGTTCTTTCAGAACAAACCTCATAAAACATAAGCGCATGTAAGATGGGAACTAGCTGGCAGAAGCTTCGTTTAAATTTAGATGTTTTTAAGGAGTTCTTTGTTGAAACACCGTGGGCCATATGAGGAGTAGAGATAGAAATATCATAATAGATGCACTGTGTACTATAAATACCGAAAATACTTTCATTTAGTTTAAACTACAGTGTCTATAATGGATAGGTTTAACATGAATTATGCAAGAAAAATTACATGCTCTGGAAATAATTCTAACAGATATTTCGAGTTATTTACTATTTCATTATACAGTTATATGCTGCTGAATATTGAAACCCTTGCTTATGAAAAATACAGCACTATCTCACTTTTCTCACTCTAATCTTATATAAAGCAGAGCTCATTAAACTTTTTTAGATGTATTTAGATAAAAATTTTACTTTCGAAACTGAAATAGAACTGAGTGAAGGCAACTGTATTAGACCAAACTTTCATTATTAAAAATTAACATTCATATTTATAAATCTTCTTATCGAAATCCTCGACCACTGAAATCCAAGTAAGGGAAGGTAAAATCACGAAATGATAAGAATATAACTTCCCATTTCAACAATGATCACCTTCAGTCGTTTTCAACTCTTATTTGTTACGTCTTTAGTTCTTTTGATATTCATGTAGTTTGTTGTTGACGAATTGTTTGACGAAGAACAGCGGTTGCACCGAGGAATATCTTTTTACGCAAGGATCTTTCAATCTTTAGTTAAATAATTAGTTAAGCTTTGTTCTTGGCTTGTACTTTGAATCAAATTGGCCAACTGCTAAATAGTTGTTTATCTATCATCTTGAGATTTTTTTTCTTAAGTAGTACTTTGAAACAGTTTTGACTGAATATCTTCCTGGTCTGTTCTTTTACAGTTGGTTCTTGCATATTACGATGACGAAACACACTCGCTTCTATTAATTATTGTTGATTAATCGGAAATTGGTTTTTTCACCTCGAAAAGTCAATTAATTTCCGTCTAATAGCAATAACTGATTCATAAATGTTTTTAAAATTTTCATCTTTTACCGTTTTGTCCCATTTTCATAAATTTTCATTTTATACCGTTTCTACCATACTCATAAATTTCCATTTAATTAAAAAAAAATTTTGCCTGCAGTAAACAATATTATTTTTTTTATCTACACTAGCATTAAATTTCACTTTTTTAAGTTTTCTATTTTCATTTTACTTCCTAGGAAACAGTACAAATCCTGTTCTATTAAATAAATTATTAGTTTCTTACTTAGCAGCTTTAGCGCAAGTATTAAGCCTTTTTAAGTAAAAAAAATTACATTATACATATATATACACATCCCAAGATAGGTTATTCTTTCGCTTCAAAAAATAAGATACCCTTTTTCGCGTTTGACCCAAGCTAGTTTACGCTCTATGATTTGAATATGTATAGCTACGATGTCGAACAGAAGTTTTTCATCTACTCTGTTAATCATTAGTATCCCACATGATTAAAATAAAAACAAGTTTACCACTTGGAAATTGCATTGCTGCTCATTAGAACAAAAATCGTATACATTAGAAGTTTAAGCCCATGTCAAATCATCTTGTAACTTCTTATAATGTAACAGCTTGATTTATTAAATCATAAATATAATAAGCAATAATTGTCCAATTATTTAATTAGAAACTAAAAACTATCCTTTTTTAATGAGACCAATTTTTTTTACATCGGAAGAAACACTCTGTGTGCGGGATTTGCTTTGCTTATATTTTATTGGAAATGGGAGATTAAGTACCTGTGATTTCTTAACCTCATATTTACAAATAAAGTTAAATAGCTCGTACGTTTCGTCTTGTCTCAACAACTCTATTCAAAGGTTGTTGTATCAATAATATATTTTAAGGTAAAAATGAAAATGAAGAGCGTAAAATGAGGAATTTTCAGGAACAGTCTTTTCTTAAGCTTAGCAAGATTCAGATGTTATTTGCAAATCATAAAGAAACTGTAGACCATTTAAGTATTGAAATAGTACTAAGTCTGTAATTCATTGAAAAAGATTTGGAAAATGTAAAAAAAAATTTAATTTGTGAAGAATAACTAAATAAAAAAATTTTAAAAAAAATTATGGTGTAGTAAGGACTGTGTAGAGTAAACTGTGAGCAAAGTTGTGAACAAATTTAGAAAATGTAAAACAGGAATTTAGAAAAAGTGTTACAGATTATTGATAATCTAAAAGACAATAAAGTTAGAAAAAGAAAGAATATAAGTAATTTCTTTGTTCTTTAACATTTGACAACTTCTTCCATTTTCTGCCTCTCTTAGGTTATCTATAATTTCTAACATTTTTTCTAAATTCCTGTTTTGAATTTTTTAAGTTTGTTAACAGTTTACGAGACACATCACAATTTTTTAATTTTTAGTTTGTTTGTTTATTTTTCACAATTTAAAAAAAAAACTTTTACTCTTCCAAAAAAAAATCAGGGTGCATTACAGTTTTTAAAAAAAATTTAATTATTTTGGTATTAAATTCTATAATTTTTCCATTCGTTGAACTTCACAAAAAAATTCTAGAGCTATACTTAAGTATTGGAAAAGTACTAAGTCTGTAATTCATTGAAAAGGATTTTGAAAATATAAAAAAAAATTTTTAATTTGTGAAGAATGAATAAATAAAAAAGTTGTGGTGCAAATCATATGCATTAGAAGTTTTGCACTGCATATGTATTCACTACAACTTTTGCCATTCTTTGAACAAAACACTACAACGCATTCCATTCGCTGAACTGAAGCGAAGTAATACTTCACTTGAACTTAAATTGGAGGTCTTTTCATTATCCAGATAATTTGCTATTTTTCTTTCTAAAACTATTCATTTTTACTGATATTTTTTAATTTTACTATAGACGTTTTTTTCTAATTATTTTTATTGTGTTTAATCAGTTTAAAATTTGAAGGTTTTTTTTTCTTGTATTCATTCCTCACACATTTTGGCTTAGCTTCTATACAGGCAAATATATTTTTTATTTTAATATGTTTTTTTCTTTTCAAAACTTTTTTTGCTCTGTTATTACAGATTTTAAGAACTAACTCCTCTATCTTTTATTTTATATTTTTAGATCAAATTTACATTTATTTCATTTATTTTTGTCATAAGTTGGAGTAATTTTTTTACATGTTTTTGGAGTGAAAATTATCATTCGATTTTTAAACTTTTTTGCTTGTTTATAATTATCTTTTACTCGGCCAGTTTCTTTCCAAAATTTGTATATAGCTTTGTTTTTCAAATGCTGGTTTAAGGAATTTTTGCATATGATTTTGTTTTTCAAATATTGGATTAAAAAATTTGCATATGGTTTCGTTTTTCAAGTTTGGGGTTATTTATTTTTGCTAGTTTTGTTTTGAACTCGACCTACTCTAAAAGTAGTTTTGTAAATTTTTCGATTATTTCGCAGTCTTTTTGAATTTGTCTATGTTTCTGACTCTATAATTTTGAAATTCGTTGTATTGCTTACTTCAGCCTACCAGGTGTTGAACTAACAAGCGCACAAATTGCTTTGATTGTTTTTCTAATATTGAGTTTAAATTTTAGCTTTAATTTGTGTTTTGTTTTCGGTTGAGAATTAGCTTATTTTATTTATTTACTTCTTCCGTTGCACCTACCTTCTCATAATGGTGCAGCGAAAGGTTTTTTTTTTTTTTTTTTTTTTTTTTTTTTTATGGTTTTGGTATATTTTCCACTCCTTTATTCCTTGTAATTTGCCATTGTGCATCTGGTTTTTGCTTATAGTTTATTCAGAATATATATACATATATATTAATATTGCCTTTTTATTTGTTTAGTATTATTTATATGCTTAGTGTTACTTAAATGTTCAGTATTTATATTATATGCTTTAGTATTACTTTTTTGTGAGCTATTTCTTTTGTTTCATTACTTCCTGATATAATCTTGGGAATTCTTTCTTTTTTTTTTGTTCTCGACCATGTTAAAGTGCCTAGAAATAAATAACTATTAATTTAGTTGCTTTTCCTATCCCAAGCATGGGCTTTATGCTTATGAAGAACAAAATAGATAAAAAAGATAAAAGAAATTATATTCACAAATTATTATACATAACCATACATAATCCTTTTGTATCGTTAACTTAAACGTTGATTGAATTTCATTTCAATATATATGTACATGTGCACATACACACGGGATCGCGTTCACGAGCATAAACTATAGTGTTTCCGGTAAATATTTTTCTTAAATGTTGTAAATAATTGTTTCGAATTCACCAGAAAATTTTATCCCCATATACTCTAGAGGTACTAGTTCTAATGTAGTACATTATTTGAAACGATTCACAGGCTTGCATTTTTTTTATATTTACATAGCATTTAACTGTTTACCGTTATGTAAAACATTTACTTTTGCCTTTTGTATGCAGTTTGACATCTTTAAATGAAAATAAAATTAAGCATTTCCAGCTGGCTTCTATTTTTAATGTCAAAACTGCTGACGTCTTCCCGCTTCAGCTTCGTTCATCTTACTTCATAAATTAAAACTTCCAGATGACAATTAAATAAGAAGTATTCTTGGGCGTGGGAATATATTTTTCAGTTAGTATAGGCAAAAACTGTTTCCCTTTACTTGTTGTGGAATTTGAATGTAGAACTATGTTATAAATTAGTGTATTCAGAAGGGTAAGTCTTCCAAACACTACGCAAAGGGCATACTCATCATGCAAGAAACATTTCATATATAAAAGGAACTTTTCATTAAATTCCTCTGCACGTTTTGAAAACATTATTAAAAATTTTGCTTAATAGCGTTCTAACTGAAAGCGTTTTTAAGAGTTCTTAAATTGAAAATGTTTCTTAGTTTCTTAGACCGGAAAACCCCAAAATTCTTCAGAAACTGTAGTTTCTATATTTTTCATTAAGATTTCAGTTTTCGTGAAGAATCAGATCGGATGGTGATAGTTTTATTTTGAATTTTTTTCTCTGGTTTAAAAGTGTGCAGAAAGCCTGATAACCTCCAGTGCTATAATTTTTCCAAGAAAACCTGTCGGTCATCATACTTTTGAAGAAAATTCAGTATATATATATTCCTTTTCTCACGTCAAGCATTGTGCTTTAAACTTTTCTCTGCATTACGACCAAACAGCATAATATACTATCCAATAATTAATGACAATATAGGCTCTATTTAAGCGCTTCAATTATCCTGTGTACGTGTCTTTAAAACTTCCTGGGGACTCTCTATCTGTTTTGAGCAAGTAGTACCAACTGAAGAAAAGAACACCTACGGATGCTTTTGCCACCATCCTTCTATGATGGATGATACAATCGTGAGGCACACCCTTGAACAACCCTCATTTAGGCAATAATACGATGACTCAATACGTTTTTGAAGTCTGCTGAATGGCCATAACTCAGTGTAGGATGGGGATTCATTTATTTGCTGAAATTAATCTTCTCGTTTGATATCGGGTTCCTAAAGAGGAAACTCGCAGTTTGACAGAAATTATCGCTTAACTGATATGGAAACTGGCACGGATAAGAACTCAAAGGAGTGTTCACAAGTTAAGCTCGTGGATATTAATCAAGTTAAAGTATAAGAGAAAAAGTACTTATTTCATATTATTACCTGACAACTATCTATTATTTAAATCTATGTATTTGTGAGGTATCGAATTTTTTTTCGTAAGCATGAATGAATGACGAAACAGATAACATTATTACTAAATTATTAATTAATATTGAGTTTATTTTCGAAACACTGTTACCAGGTTTCTTAATCTTTCTTTCATTCTGGTGACCGTCTTTAATGGCGGCTTCATTAAACATTTTACTCATGTAAATTAATTTCCTAAAGTGTTCAGCAGAATTTTATAGCATACGTAAATCCCACTCCTTGAACTCTATTCGTAATAAAACAGAGTGTGTGTATATATCTATATATAGTATGTATGTGTGTGTGCGAGATGGGATATAAGCGTGTATATGCAAGAAACTTAAAGAATGTGTAAAGCTTAAATTAGCAGGGTAAATTAATTTTCCTTCTCTATTCTAAAAATAGTAATCTCTGTGCACTGCCTCATTTTAAGATTAATCCATGTTATATGACCCTTAGATAATTCTGATAATGTAAATGGAACTAAAACTCAAACAGCCAATAGTAATTTTACAGCAGTATTAATTATCCAATCAAAATGCATTGAGAACTAAAACTAATTCAGTCTGAATTAAGATTTCAGCCTGAATATAACGCATTTGTTTTCTACGCTTTGGCCTAGCTGGACTGCAGTCTGTCTGCTCCTTCTTTCTTACTACAAATTTATGAAAAATGTAACCTTTTGGAATAGACATGAACTTGTTTGTGGCCGTAGCATGTTTGCTGAAATAAAAGTTGAATTTAATCTACCTCGAATGCCAAATTTCTTATTCATTGTGGATTGGAGTTTCAACATCTTTAAGCCATCAAATTCTCGCTCTTCATTACGGATTCAACTTCCTGTGTTATACTTCAAAATCTATTATATATATATATATATATATATATATATATTTGTGTATGTGTATATATATATATACATACAGGGGGTCATAAAAAACTTCCCCTATATAGCGGCCTATCCTCTCAACCAATAGAAATGAAATTTCAGATATGCTGTTAAAAGGTATAGGTTCGAGACTGTGACTATTTAAAAAAAGACAGTAGCCGCGCTTGTGGTTACAGTGAAAACATTTCTAAATTTTCCAAAGGCAATACCTACTTTTATTCTGCGCAAACTTATCAGTATATTGAAAAACCATAAATGGTGTTGGAACGATACACCTATGATGAAAATTGCCGGCGTAAAACATTTGCAAAGCAGACGTCATCATCATTCCTCATCATTCCACATCGGATATAATAATGACATAGCAGTATTATGGACGGATGAGGAGCATTTTTCCTTAAATGGGAAGAACTGCCTTCACTGAGCTGTCGAAAATCCTCACGATGTGGCACCAAAGCCTTTACCTGATGCTAAAGTGATGCATCGCAAGCACATCCGTTTTCGGTCCGTACTTCTTCGAAGAAATCTTTCCCACAGTTATGAAAGCGTGCTTCATCACAAGCGCTCGGTATACAACAATGCTGCAGAATTACTACTTAATTCCAGAACTGTAGAAGAGAAATGCTGTTAATGACATTGCATGGATGCAAGAACACAAGTGCTCCTTCACGTCGTCACATGTGTTCGGTAAGTGTCGCATTAGCGCTTTGGAGATAGAGTTATTTCCCGTAACTTTGCAGTTTCGTGGCCACCGTGATTCCCCGACCTCCGATGGATTTCTGGCTCTGGAGTTATCTGAAATCTTAAATCAAAGCCACGAGATTTGTCAGAATTGAAAGCTGCCATAAAACGGAAAATTACACAGATTTCCCCTGCAGTATAACGTTCGTCATTGTTATCAACAATGTCCCGCATGCAATGCGTTATTATCTGCGAACATGGGCACACAGAAAATTAGCAATTCAAATAAAAGTTTCCTTTTTTCCTTCTCCTCTCTTGTGTTGTCATTAGTCTTTTACAATGCTGTTCTTCGTAAATATTTTACGTTGGCAATTTTCAACATACATACGTGTATGGTTCTAACGCCATTAATGGTTTTTCAACGAGCTTATCAATTTACGCAGGGAAAAAGGTGGTGCTGACATTCGAAAATTTCGAAATTTTTTCCACTGTAATTGTAAGAGCTCTTTTGTTTTAAATCATCACGATCTCGAGCGCGTATTTTCAAATAACAGTTCCTGAAATTTCATTCCGATTGGTTGACTGGACAGGCCGCGAGGAGTTGATATATCGAGGAAGTCTTTTTATGATCCCCTTGTATAAAGTGTATGTGCGTGTACACACACATATACGGCATATTAGAAAAAAAAAACAGCTACGGGCTCTATTTCTTTAAATACAGATTCGAAGCATACATGTGTACTGTATATGTATATAAATTAAAAAAAGGGTAATATTTGTGAATCTATGATTTAATCAGGCAATAATTGTGCTTTGAATGAAACTTGTTTCTATCTTCTGCGAATTTAGCTGCACACGTAGAATTCCCTCATGTTTACAAGGATCACTGTATTTCAAAATTGTAGGTTCTCTCATAATTTCATTTCTGTTTACTTCATATCGCAATATCGTTTAACTGCGAAACTGCATGGAGACGCTGTCCTTTTTTGCTCTAGAGAGACAATTACAAAGTACTTTGTGACGCGAAATGCTAATGATGTCACGTTTAATAGAGGAACTTAATGTTTCTGTACAGAAAATAAAAAACGATGAGCAGCGCTCCGCCAAGCAGATGTAATAATTATGCTATTCACAAAAAAATTATCACCTATGAAGAATATTAATAGCAGCAATTCGAAAAGGCGAAGTATCTTATTTTTCCTAACTGTGAGGTCGTTTTCTTCCAAAATTAGTAGCAGAATTAAAATAAATGCAGATATATTTTCGCTTAAGATAAAAACACCGTGTGATTAAATAACATCCTTATGCTTTTAAATTAATACTTATATTAAAAAATGGTAATTGGAACAAGTATAGTATTCGTAATCTTAACATCTGGAAGCTTCAATTATTGATGTGGCGTTTTCTATTTCCTAGATGAAGTAAAACAGAAATTTCTGTTAATTTAACTCTGAGTTTTTTATTTTTGAATATTCTATAGATTTAAAAAATAATTATGTAATTTTAATTATATTACAGTACAAATGAATGAAACTATGTTTATTTTTATGAATCAGAAAACAAAGTTTAATTTTATCTTACTTGAAATAGAAATCCGCTGTGTAACTAGACAAATAAAATATAGTTTTATAATAATTTTTTCCTCCCTTGATGCATGCTTTCGTAATGTAATCGGTAGCACGTACGGCTAGCAATCGGAAGATCCAAACTTCAAATCACTAGAAGGGTGTAACGGATCTTTCGTCTTCTCTGCTTTGAAAGTCTGATGGATTCTTCAGTCTTACTGTTAAGTCCTGTCAAGGAAATAATGCATTTCGTAGTCTGTTAAAAGGTAAAATAAAATCATATACGTTTTAGAGGTAAAATCTTTGTTAAAATTAAATACGATAAAGAGGAAAATGAAATTTGCTTTCTTGCTTTACAATAAATAAATATTTGGTCTGAAGAAAAAAGGAAACTCATTTATCCAGATTTTCTGAGTATCCAAATAGGTTAGCCTCAGTTAGTTTAAGTATTTTGATATTCTGCTGCATTTTATTACATCTTTCAAAAAGGTATTGATGCATCGGAACAAAACGTTGACAAAATCCGGTTTCTATTTATCACCCCATTCTAAAATTTGTATGGAGAAGTGTGATTGAAGTAGGCCAAGTCAGCACTTACTGTAGCCAAAACGGAAGGAGGAGCAAATCTTTTCAGTTTCTATAGCTTTTGACTGAAATTCTTTCATTTGCAGCAAAAAGCAAAGTATATAAACAGAGTTTCCAATATAAATTAAATGCCCAGTTTTTTTGGGCTTTCAAGCATATCATGAAACAAAAAAGCCAGTGAAAGTGAAATGGAAAAACTGTAAAAGCAAATTCTTAAACGAGGTGGGTATAAATATAATATCATTGGTTTCAAAACTGGAGACTATAGCATAGTTATATAATGATATTCAGTTTCTTAGTTTGAGGCCTTATTCATGTGTTTTTTTAATTTCATGTATACGTGTCACAACATATTTCTGTTGTTCAGTAATGTTTCTAGTTTTTAATGTGTTTTCCTTCATTTCTAATTAATAACTTTTACGAAGCGATATTAGCATAATTTCGTTTCTGTTAAGAACACTTTCAAGAAATCGTCAAAAATATACATACAAGTGAGTTTACATAGTTTTAGAGCTAGTTTCATGAAATTTAGGAGATTAAAGTTAACTTTATATGGTTATTTGAATATGGCAAAGACACGAAGGCTATCCGCCTAAGAGTAGGGATGCTTTAGGGGAGGACTTTCTCAAGAAAACTGGCTTGTATTCATGTTTAAACATGGGGAAAACCATGAAAGCCAACTATACAGCCAGCTCGTTCGTCTGAGATCGAACCCAAACCAGGTCCAACTACCGGTTATTCAACGGCCTTAGCTTCTCTGTCACATTAGAATGACTGAAATTAGTTTCTTAATGCCTACTTACAATCTTTCTAAATTATTTTCTTTTCTTTGCATGTTCATATTAAACGAAAAAAAAAAAAAATAGAAAGAAGCGTATAGTTAGTTTAAAAGAGAAAGGCGACTTCAAAAGTGTGCTGGTTACTGTAATGCATATAATTTGCTTGGAGATTAAGGAACAGTGAGCTTTCAAATTTTTTTAAATCTGTTATTAAATTCTGATTTGATAAAATTCTCATCTGATAGAACCTACACGGTGCGCTAGCAGAATTTTTATGGAAAACGCATCAAAGGAAAACAACTGTAAAAGTTTTAAATATTTATTGAAAATTCCAGAACCATAAGTAATTTTAGATAGATTTATAGAAATACTATATATACATTTTATAGGAAGCTTATTCAATGAAGCCATCTTCTGCATCAACATTTATGCTTCTGCGTCAAGATTTAAATACCTTCAAAAGGATTTCGGAGACGAGAATGGGTACTTTATGACCTCAAGACACAAATCTAGAGAAGCCTAGCAGATCTAACCTTTATTATTGCAGGAAGTTCAGATTGAAAGTATTGATTCTCATCAGATCACGACAGTTAAGCAGTATCAGGTACGGTTAGTACTTGACAGGATAACCTCCTAGGATCACTGCATGCTGCTGACATCCCACCCGTTTCCCTGTTGCAATATTTTATGTTTAGATATTAATAATATCATATAAAATATGTTCGTTTATGATCATTTTAAGCGCGTCTGACACGTAATAGTCAGGATAGTTGCAGTCAGGTAAATTTGGAGGCAACATATCAGGAGTAATATGGCCAAAAACGTTTTCCTCGAGCTACTCTTGAGTCTTCCAGATCATATGTGTTGATACAGAGTTTCCCTGGAACACGCATGGCCTTCCTTCCGAAATTTTTTCTAAGGCTTGACAAAGTCACCGAACGTTATATTCTATATATTGACTTCAAAGATAAGTGAAGAACACTGTGCATTTAAAATGAAATTGTTCCTCCTCACCCTTTGCTGATCTTGTGTATTTCTGGCTTCTTCATTTGAACGGCTGGTGGATTAACTCTTAATCCACTAACTGTTTCCTAATTCTCTGGCATTTCCTTTTTTTTCTCTCCCTTAAAGACAACTATAATTTGTTTACAGTGTCTTGTTTGACCATCCAGCTCAGGACTATCATCTTCGTTCTCAACGTCAGGTCACTCATATTTATTCAATCTGTTTAGGATCTACGTTCTTTGAAGGTCTTACTAATAACAGAAATTTTGGAATGTAAAACATGTATTAGGAAAAATGTTATGCTATCCGTAATGTGCCTGCTTTAACTCATGCCAGTTCTACTCGCGCACTCTCTATTTATGAAATTCGGGTGCAGGAACTAAAAGATATACAAATACATATACACTAATGTTTGTGAAAAATGCAACTCTATAAAGAAATTGTCGGAAATAAGTGAAATTTATTCCACATATTACTGATAGTGGTATAAATAAATGATGAAATTTACAAGACTAAAAAACAAAACGAAAGTCGGAAATCAGTACTTTGTGTGCCCGCCACGCTGTGTGATGAGAGCCTCTACACATCGCGGCATTGATTAATACGGGTTCTGAATGTGATCCTGAGAAATGGCATTCCAAATGACTTTAACTTGATGCCAAAGTTCAGTCTTAGTGTGTACCCCACCAGCTGTACGAGCGAGTCGTCGACCGATAAAATCCCAGACATGCTCAATAGGCGACATATCCGGGGAATAAGCAGGCCATGGAAGGAGCGAAACTTGTTGTACCCTAAAGAAGGCTTCTTTAGTCTGAGAAACATGTGCACGGGCATTATCCTGATGAAATGCAATGTCCCAAATGCATCGAAAAATGGGCAGGACCTCTGGTATCACAACTTCCCTTATGTGGCGATCACTGTTGAGGTTGCCTGCAGCCTGCACTAGACAGGATCGACAATTATACCCAATAGCTCCCCATATAGTTCGACCGTCTCAAACGTAACCCTGGCTGGCATTCTACCAAAACACGTAGACTCGTCCAAAAGGGATGTTATTACTTGCTGCCACGTTAAAGGTCACGTGAAAGTCTTCTCTTCTCCGGAAAGAGATATGCTGGAAGGAAAGAAAGTCCCTATCCTTCATTCCTATTTTGAGAATAATTCGGTCCGAATGGCGCATGCGTGTTTGCGCTCATGGTCGCGGATAAGGCGGTCGAACTATACCATGATGCCCGGAGTTTGTGCGGTATGACGCTGGATAACACTGGGGAAGTAAACGTTCCCCTTTGTAATCGCTGACGTGTACATTTTTAGCGAGATTCATCAGAGAAAACAGGAACAAAATTCTCATTCCACGAAAACAAACAAAATTTTCATTCCACGCAAGCGCAATCGCTTTGTAATTCTAATTATTTGCATGTCTTACCTCACTTTACATTTCCTGTAAGTTTGGTTCAGTTTCCTTAATTCCTTCATGGTGCTGCAGTTTTCACTAACATTAGTGTAATAAATTTCAATAGCATATTTTCTAGCTATTTCATTTTCTATTATTACTTGTTTAATAAATGACACAGATTCATTTCTTTCTCACGCAGTATTCATTCGACTTCAAGGCGCGTATTACTTAAAGAGAAACCCTTTTGATTTTAATGTAACAGTTAAATAAATTACATTATGCTTTCCAAAACACTTGTAAAAGTAGAACAATATATATGCAATTTGCTTAATGTTGCATCAAAAGCAATTTTTTAAAGTACAAAAATTATAAATTTTTATAAAAAGTATTTTAAAGGAAAAATTTTTTTCATTCTTATTATCGGTTGTTGCAAATTAAATCAATAACTTTCGAAACGCTTTTTAAATGTTGAATAATTTGAGATTATACACTTAAGAATAATATAAAAATTTTGAAAGTGCATTGAGCATAATTTTACTGTAAATTAGACATCAGCTGGACCATACATAACTTCAGAGAAAATTCCTAAAGAAATTATATTCAGCGTTATTACTAACTTTCGTAAACACAGCTGAAAAAACTCCTTAGTTGACAAATCATAATAAAATATTTGTATTTATTTTATATGTTTTCCTGAAAAATACAGTTCCATTGATACACAGTGCTTCAGAATTCTCGAGATATTCTGGATTACATACATAACGATACAAGATATAATTTGTATATAATTTTCTTATTTATGTCTCTGTATTGATGATGCGATGCTGCTTAAATCATTTGCTATATTTATCTTAAAATTAAAAATACAACCAACAGCAATCTTGTATGGATTTATGAGGGAGGTTAGATTGTTTGGATCATGGTGAAGCCCTCAAGGGCTCGTCTAGGTGAAGAGATGCCTTTGTTGAGGCCGTTTTAAGGTAAATAGGCTCGAGTTCACATTACGTATGAAGAGACCATAAAATTTATCATCCAGCCAACCAATTTGCTGGGATTTGACCACAGGTCGAACTACCAGTACTCAACAATCCTACCATTCAACCACTGGTTGGCACAGAATAAAGAAATATTTCTAAAAGTTATTGTGTCAACTATACATACGTAATTACAAAATAAATAAATAAAAAAAATTATATGAAGTATCTGTTTCCCCATTTTATTCAAAATAAATAAGTCTCTTCAGATAAGACAAAACTGAAAAACATCATTCTAATGCGCACGGTTGTCGTCATCAAAATACAATTACCTAATAATCAGTGTAATGAGTTCTAAATAACTCTATTCGGGTAACTGCACTGCTCGTAATTGTAACCTTATCGCCGCTTCAGGGATTTTAGCTCGAAAATACGTGCGAAGAGGGAGGAGATGCACTTCAGCTCAAATCATTTGAGGAAAACAGCAAACCAGCGATGAATTGGAAAGAGGTCCTTTGAATTTCTGCCAACATACCACTCCCAAAAAAGAACTAAATGAAATGGAATAGAGAAATGTATTTCGCCAATACATTAACAATCTAGCATTTTACAGAAGTTCACTTATTAAGTAATTAGATGACAAGAGTTCTTTTTCCTTGGGAAAGGGGGGAAGCAAGTTTAAACATTTATGTAACAGAAGATCTGAAATCTATGTAAGATCTGAAATGCCAAATTGAATTCTGGCCTGTAAGTTTTCAGAACAAGAAGATTAATTATAACAGAAAACCAAGAGAATGAAAGTTATATTGTCGTATTATATTTAATCACACTAGAGCTTTTATTATTGAAGTGAAAAGATAAACTAGTAAGTGAAAATTCTATCCTTTGATTCCTTATTTATTTCTAAATGCATTCATGTTTCCCAGTATTTTCTTACACTTTTAATTGTTACTTTTAACCAAGTATAAAATCTAAAAAGGCAAGGTTTCGTTAAAATATTAAAAGTTATCTTCGTTTGGAATAATATTTTACAAAGCCAGAAATTTTTCCTTCCCAGTTTATTTCAAAAACAAGGATATTAAATCTTGGTCAAAAGAGGAAAATAAAATGTAAAAATTTCGCAGCATTTTTGATCAAGTATGAACCACAACTTCATTTATTGCTCAAGAAATTGCGTAATAAATTAATGATAATAACTTGATAATAATAAATAATAATATTTAAGCTGAAAATATTGAATATCTCATCATAAATTCATTGAAATACCATCAAAATTGATTTATAAAATACAATATTGCATCCAAGGCAGGTTGACAGTTTCATGGTGCTAGAAATTAAAACGTGTAAACAATGTTAAAGGCTAGCAGAAAGTATATAGTTGAGTAATAATAATTAATAATGATACTGTCTTTTTCTTAAGTTGCTTGCACTGCAAGCTCTACCTCTAATTCTGCCATCAGCAGTTAATCTTAAGAGCTGTGACGAGAAAATTATCGCTCATGGAACTAAATTTAAAGACATGAATAAGAGCATAAATAAATAAATAATAACTAAAATACTTGCTGTAACCAGTAAATCATTCATTGTAACAGATTTGAAGTAATAAAAATTTTCGTAGCTTGCAGATACAAAATCTTATGTACATACAGGATAAGAAGCAGTATACATGCAAAAGAAATTCATTCAGCTCCCTATTTTGAAGGAATAGCTTGCTGATAATCTGCTAACAAACTCTCACTAATTTTAACCAACAAGAGCTTTCATTGAGTCTCACTTAAAGAAATGGTCTATGTCAGTGATTCTCAACCGTGGTACGCAAGAGAAAAGTACGTAGTACGTAAAGAAACAAAGTATTTTTAACTATTAAATTCAAAAATTAAATACCCCAACATCCTGTTTAAGTTTTTTCTCTAGCAATCGTAAATTTATGCGGTCTGAGCTTTTAGGAAAATAATCCGTTTTCATTTTCACAAATATTCTTTTATCCATAGACACAAAATTTGTCATAGAAGATTTTTTTAAAAGGAGTAATAGAAATAGATGTTGCATTTAATAGAACATAAATGTATAAGTTCCTATTAAAAGCTAATAGTATCTCATTAATTCTTTTAGAGTTGATCTATTTATTAGCATGTTTACACTTTATTCGCCGCCTCACCGCCATTTCCGGGCTCATATTGCTCTATTTTCAATTAGAATAATTTTTAGGCAGGTATTTTTGTTTGTTTTTGAAGAACTCGTAATATACTGTGCATTTAAATATGTGGAAAATAATAAAACAAACTTAGATTTTCAAAACGAAAAATTGACTAAGATTGACGAAGAGGAAGAGTGATGATTCTCGGGTGATGGATCCAGGACAATCTACTAGCACTAAGCATATTGAAAAGAAAAAAAATGCTTATAGAAAATATAATAAAAGTTATTTATCATTTGGGTTTATTTGGAATGGAGGTGAAATGGACCTCAATGTGTTGTTTGCGATCAACTATTATCCAATCAAAGTATGAAACCATCGTTTCTTAAATAAGACATCTTGAATTTAAGCATGCCAATTTAAAGGATAAATCTGGAGAATATTTTAAGAGGAAATTACCAGAGTTAAAAAATAGTAAACAAACAATTAGAGGTGTTGTTACTTCAAGTGAAAAAGCTTATGAAGCTAGTTACCTAAGCGGCTAATGAACTTATAATATTCCGTTATCAAATGATATGGCAACTATGATGTAGTCATTCATGAAATGGCGAATTCCATAAAAGAGACACATATTCCAAAAATAAAACACGCTGAGTTTTTCGCATTGCAATTGGATAAAAGTACTCTATAACATTCTCACAAAACTCTTTATTAGTTTACGTACTTTAATTGAATCATAACTTTACATTACGTTTCGAAGAAGATATACGAATGGCCGAAGAATATTTGTTTTGTGAATCTTTTCATGATAGAGCAACTGAAGATGAAATTTTGAAAGTAATTGACAATTTTATGTCTAAGAACAATGTTCCTTGGAATAAGTGCATTGCTATGTGCAGTGACGGAGCTCGGGCTTTAACATGGAAACATTCCGATGTTACTTCTCCGATAAAAAAGTCGAACCTGAAACTAAATTTACTCACTGCTCCATTCATCGCGAAACTTTAGTAACCAAACCAATCCCCAAAACCTGAAAATCGCTTTCAATCAAGCTGAGAAAATTGTTAATTTTTATTAAAAGCCGAGTTTTAAATTCAAGAATATTAAGATTTTATGCCAAGAGATGGGCAGTGAACATGAAACGCTTTTGCTACATTCCGAAGTAAGGTTGTTATCTAGAGGACAAGTTTTAAATCCTCTCTTTGAACTTCGATGAGATATTCAAATTTTCCTCTGGGATTCAAAATTTAAATTGCAAAAATGCTTATTTAGTGAATTATGGTTGGCGCGTTCAGCATATTTAGCTGATATTTTTGGAAAGTTAAATGAATTAAATTTTAATAATACAAGGACAAAGTGTTAATTTGTTTACCATTAAAGATAAAATAACTGCAATGATACAAAACCCGAGCTAATAATCAAAGAATTGGTTATTGAAAATAACAGAAGAATTAGCGTTTGACATTAAAAATCATTGTTTTTCTTTGATAAATAATTTCAAAGTGTATTTTCCGGAAGATTATAAAAAAGAAAATTTGATTAGAAATCCATTTTTTTCAAATGTACCTGAAATTTTATCTCGTGAAGAAAAAGAACAATTGATAGAATTTCCTGTGATCAAAATCTAACTGACAACTTCAAAAATAACGCACCTGTTAACTTTTGGCTGAACCGAAAAAAAAAAAGAATTGAAAGGTATTTCAAATAAAGCTATTAAAATTTATTGTCTTTTTGCAAACTTATTTGTGTGAACAAGGATTTTCTTTCATGTTATATTTGAAAAATAAATACAGAAGAAAATTAAAATGATCCTAATTTACGGTTAAAACTAAGTGAAATAAAGGCATAAAGAAATTTATCTCTCTTAAACAGGCGCAGATTTCGCACTACATTTTATAATTAAAGTATTATAACTTAAATTTTTATAACTAAAATGGTAAACAATTTTTTGTCCAATATTTTTATGTGTACATATTTAAGACAAACGGCCAACAGTTTGTCCAATATTAATATTTCTTTTGAGAAATTGAAAAATATTTACTGTAAAATGTATTGGTGGTAATAAAATTTTTCAGTTTTTGTTCAGATGTTACGCGTTAGTGAAAAGCTTGAAAACCGCTGGTCTATGTCTTTTCTTCACACTACTGTCGGTGTCAAAAGTTGATTTTTTTGTACAAGAGTGAATTAACTTAGCATACTAATTCTGCTAAAACATTTCTATGTTGCTGATTTCTAGCCATGAGAGTCTAACTCTTTTATACTGAATTAATTTGCACAATAAAGCAAAGTGTATGATGTGATTCAGTGAGATAAGAGAAAAGGTAGTGTGACTAGATAATAAAATCAAAATAAAGCCTTTCAATATTTCAGAGCCCAACAGGATGTGATAAATGTGTCAAATAGAAATTTTCGTAATTTCGAAAGATAATTTTCAAACTGTAATTTCGATTTAATTAAAAACAGAATGGTGAAAGAAACCTAGAAATAAAATTGGAATTTAGTTTCTGTTTTAAAAGCAAGGACAGCCTTCATTGCAGCTTCATTTGATTCAAAACTGAACGTCAAAGTGTCTAAATACTCAGAAGGAAAACTTCTAAAGCAATATAGACATGAAATAAGCTTTTAATGGAATAATTTTAGTTTCATTTAGACTATTTCAACGACATTCAACGTTAAACGTAATTTTTTTTATTTGAAATTTTTACGCAAATATTTCTTAGGAGAATTTTTAAAGAGTATTCGTATTAGTAGTAAGGTTATCATAGCATATTTGGCATATACAAAATACAATATAAATTAGAATTCATGTCAAGTGCTCGACATAGCAAGGAAATGTTAATAACTGTGCATTTTCATGAAGATGCCTCTATGCACGTCGAATAAGATTTGGCAGAGAATAAGAGGCCTCTTAAAGAAGTTAAATAAGAAAAAGGCAGATTTGATTTATTCAGATAATGGCAAAGCTCACCATTGTTATTTGTACAAAGACAAGGAAGCCTTCTAGGGGGACAACTTATGGAAATCGTACTGAAGTACACGTGGGGAAAACCACGAAATTTTCATACAGTTAGCCCACTTGCCGGAATTCGAATCAGTTAGCCAAAGGAGAAAATCTTCATAACGAAGTCCCGGCGTGGAGGTGCTAGTCCTTTTATGAAGGTCACTTTTCAACTCGAAATTAGCAACCATCATAAATGTACAAGTACTTTATGCAAGCAGGGTTTTAATTTACTATTCTAATTAATAAATCAAAGGAAAATTCGACTTTGTTGCTATAGAACAACGATTCTGGACTCTTTATGAAAGTTACTTAACTGTTTTGAAGTTACAAACTAGCCTTCCTAAATCTGCTGGCACCTTTACGCTGGGTTCTGTTATCTGAAGCAGCGAGTACCGGCCGAACTACAGAGCTGTATTCCCTGCCTTGGCAAAACCCACCGATTGCTTAATAAATATTAAAGCTAAACGGTAGTAGCTTGACCTATATTCAGGCTCGGCGAACGAGTTGAATTTTGTAGCTTCCCCTATGTGTGAACGTAAACTCAAGCTCATTTCTCTTATAAAGTCATCCACAAAGTTATCCCAGTTAGGAGTATAACCCTCATGTTCTAGTCCTTTATCAATTAAGCGAATTTCTCAAAATTTGCCATCTTGGCGAATTTTGAGAAACCTGCAAAAAGATACCTACACCTTTATAATACAACAGTCCCAAACGGCAGAATTCCTATCGTGTATAAATTAAGATTAAGACAGCTTGTGTGACAGCTCTTTCCAGTGGTAGCGTTTTCGCAGAACCTTTATGACATGAGCGAAGAAAATATTTAATGAGAAAATTGTTGTTAAATAAGAATAGAAGAACAAGGATAGAACTTAAGTGTTATCGTTTTACTTTTCTTGCAGTCCCCTCAAAAAAAAAAAAAAAAAGTGCAGCACTTCCAGAAGAAAGAGGAAGGGGAAAGGAAGTGGGGATATCCAGAAACAGTAATATGTAGTGAAATGAATGCACAAAAGTGCGTCAGAAATCCTTGCAGAAAATATTGGAAAATTATCTGACTAATTTACTGAATGAAAAGGACAGAAATTAAATTCCTTATACATGAAATTAATGCCAGTTCTTTCTTACGGAAGAACACACGTGGCTTAAATTAAATGGCTGGCTTGATTTGATGGACTTCCTTTAACTCCAGAGAGGAAAATAATAAAGAAGGGCAATCATAACTTAATTTTGGAAGCTGATAGAACAGATAACTCTTATACTTTTACTAAATACAGCATGATCTGTCACTTTTCTTAAAACCAGGAAATTTATAGGCTGCTTGCTTACTAGTAGAGTGAATATTAATCAGGTCATCACTAGTTAGCATCTTGTTCCAAGTTTTACATCCAAAGTTATAATAAATTTATTCTAATTCAGTAAATTGTTTTCTTCCTTTCTTCCCTTCCCCCCAACCTATTTTTTTAATGATTCTGAATCTGGGTTGAATTCATTCATTTAGATGTCTTATTCAATAGTTTTATTATCATTAAAAAATAAAAAATAAAAAATGTCACCATTTTAAAGATATCAAGATTTTATGAAAAGAAAAATTCATATTAAATGTAACCAAAAACTAAGCAGAATATTCATTTCATTTTAATTTCAGTTTCGAACATTTAGAATTCAAAATTTAGTATTATATCTGGGGGGGGGCAAGGGCGTAGCCAGCAGTGTGCAGGGAGGTGCACTTGCACCTTCTAAACCCTTCTCTTTCTTTTTCTGTTTTTAAATATTAAGCAATAGAAGTTGGCGAAAACTTTGGCATTTTGTCAAGCTATTTCCTTCCTATGCAAAGCTACTGGGTAGAGAGTTTTAATCTTTTCTCAGTTTTGTCGAACATATAGTACGACTCTTCAAACTACGCAAATCTATTCCTTAAGACAGATTAACAAGTCTCTGGTATACCCTTGGTATGTCAGGAACAATAAAATACACAAAGAGCGCAACACTGGGCAATAGCGTGCCTGCTACATCAAGATGGCGAACCATTTTCATGTAAAGCTCAGAAAAAGCCAAAATAGTGTAACCCCAGTATAATGTTCAGCGCCCCCATATTCACCCTAAGTAATAAAATTCTAAGTGAATGTGGGTAAGCTGTGTTACGTACATATATTTCATTTTTAAATTTGTATTATTTCTAATGGCATCATAGTTCTGCATTATATTTGTAAATGTTTTTCACTGCATAAGTATTTTGGTACCTATGTATTATGCCGTCGATCGGCTAAGCAGAGCTATTTAGCACCGATTACGGATGACCGTGACATCATAACACAAGCTATGATGTCACCTGCGCTTCCGTTTCTTGTAATCCAGTTCAGTGTTTGGTAAGCCATCTCCTCCCCTCCCCAACAAAGATAGAACTTCAGTGCTATTGCTTTATTTTTTCTCGCAGTTTGAACAAAAAAGGTACAAGTTTGGGACCTATCTTCTGCAGAAGAGCAAGCAGTGAATGATTTTCAAAGTTATGGTATCCTGTCATAAAAAAGTGTGTATTTAAATGTGCACGATATGGTGTTTTATTTGAAAACGGATAAACAATGGCGATGCAACTTCAAAAATTGTGACAGTAGAATATTCATTCTTAAACGAACGTGGTTCGAGAACTCTTAGAACCACATTTGTGGTTGCACTACTCTTCATTTACAGAACTAGTCGAAATTCCGAGTTCCATATTCATGGATCCCATTCCGGATATGAATTCCTGGGGTATTTACAGGATTCCTTGCCAGTGTGGTTTAATTTACATTGGCCAAACTAAGAGAGCCTTAAAATTTCGCGTTAAGGAACATGAGGCATATGTTAGAAAAAAGGAAACACAGAAGTTTTCTGTTGCCCAACATTGTTGGTTCGAAAATCACACTTTCAATTTTTCTTCTGCCAAAATTATTCAAAAAAACATCTTCCATTGGTGAACTGGATTTTCTAAGGGCATTTCACATTCAAAAAAAGTCTTCTTGTTCTAGTTAACGACTCTTCTTCCAATCCATCTTTGCCTTCAGCCTTTAAAGAAATTATGTTTTAGTTCTGGTTTCATCAACAGATGACGTGAGTAGCTTGTCTCCTGTCCAGGCTTTCTTATCTTATCTTATCTAATCGTTATATCTTATCTCGTTCATTTGCGCTTTTGCAGCTGAGCATGATGGTTCGGTAAACCCTTCGAAACTAGTCCTGTGAAAATTTGAAAATATAACGCTGATTTTTGCTGTTTGACTTCTAAATGAATAGTCGAAAGAATTAACATCTCTTGAATTAGGGACAGAACAGCTCGATATGGCAGACAAAACAGTAATAGACTGGAATAATTAATTACCTTAGAGAAGTTTATAATGATAGCGTTTTGAGCAGAGCTTCCGGTAAAATCTTAGGGCCTAATAAAATAATAAAATTCGAGAAAAGCTTTTTTAGGAAGCGTAAAATCGAAACTGGTCGAATACTTCCTCAGCAGTGGCTATTCGATGGATTGTGCAGAGAGACTGACGAATGCTCCATTGTAAGAGTTGCAGACAGAAGGCCAGGTTCTTTGATGAAAGCAATAAAAGAAAACATAGCCGATAAATCTATAGTTGTTTCCGAATGCTAGAAAGGTTACAGAAGTAGGGAATTAGAAGCTGCAGATTTTCGCATACGAAAGTGAATCATCGGTATAATTTTGTAGATCCTGAAGGAAGTGCACATGCTTCAAACATCGAAAGACTCTGGGGTTCAGCAAAATATAGCAATAAAAAACACCGCGGTACCACGCGTCAGCACGTAGATTGCTATTTAAGCGAATTTGTATGGCCCCAAATTGATAAAAAATATGACTTTTTTTACTCTATTTTAAATGCCATTAGGGATTTTTCGCATCCCAATAACTGGTGTAGGTTTTCATAAATTAATTTATTAGTTTATTTAAAATCTTCAATGAATATACGTTTTTTATGCTCAATTTATAATTGGCAATTGTCAGTAATACAAGAAAATAAAGAAAAAAAAGCGGAGTCACTACTTTAAGAATTCCGCAGTAAGAGTTGGCTATCGGCGACCGTTGCCGAATTTCCGCAAATGGTTAAGGGATATTATATAGGTACCCTATTTTTTGTATTGGCATCTATGTCTTACATTGAGCTGTTATTAATTGTATATATAGTATATTTGCTTCCTGAAGTGGTCCTTTTCGTCCTTGTGTGTTTATTTATATTTTGTGTATGTGTGTTTACTTCCTGTTGCTTCGAACTGCGTTTTATTCTTAAGTCATTCCGACCACTTCACAGTTAGCAGTGTAATAATCAACTTCGATGGAGGTTGTGCTCCGTATCCAAGAATTCCGGTGTTGCACCATTCTGAGGAATAGTAATCGTGTTCCGATAAAGATTTGATTTTTGAAGATTTCAACGACTAATCATGCAAATAACCAATAGCTGGCCTGCCATACGAGATTGATATAACGGGTAACAAATTGTAATTCTAGGAGTTTCCTGTGAACCATAGTGCCAATTTATACTATCAATTGACAAATGAGCATTGCAGTCTCACCTGAGTGTACAGACTGGCAAAGCGGTTATTGATAGTTGTTGGAGGAGATCAAGGATTTTCGTCAATGAATCAAAATTTAAAAAAAAAATCTTAATATTCGTCATTTAACTAACAATCATCCCGCATGTTTCTACCTTCAATACGGTTTTATTCGCTTGTTCTTTCAACTTCTACATTTTAGAAATTTATACAAAATTAATGCTGGTTGTTTGCTTTCAGTCTTTAGTCAGTGAATCTAAAACCAACTTTATAATGTGACTCACTAAATAATCTCTTATGTTACTTAGCTTTGTTACGTAAAATGTTAAACTTAATTACGTAAAGAATGAGTAATGTTCTTATCACAGGCTTGATTTTTAAATAGCAACTACAGAGAGATTTTAATTGATATTGATTCCATGTTTATTGTCAGATGCCTTCTAACTACGCGACAAACAGGGTTTTATATTGCCGCAATCTGAGATACTACATTAAGTCTAGCAGAACACTTTCTGATGTACTGATTATGACGCATTTTGTTACCACTCTTCTCTTATAGGAGCCAGCTCGTTGCTGGCTCCGATAACAGAACAACAAATGCAACAAAGCCAGCTCCTTGCAGTCAAATGCCACGAGGAATCTTCTCGTCCGAAATCATGGCTGTACTAAAAATATTTTCTCTTCCAATTTAGAGACAGTTTTAAACAAAGTATGAAGGTGCTATTATTTCCGCTACTTTAAAGTAAATGGTGCCTTTTTTCCAATGAATTTCTTTCGTGTAACAGACAAAACTGACAAGCTTTAGGAACTATGAAACTTTAGGAACGAGAAGGAAGTTAAGATCAATAAGTTGAGAGAGTTAATATTAGAAAACTTTATTAAAGAAGTGATTTATTTTCTATCACAAACAAAACATGCTCAAGAGTACTCGTTGTACACGCGATTAACCATAAATATCCTTGTAACTTGTCCTTTGCAGAGTAAAACTTTCTCTACGCTCAAAAATGACAGAGGATCTCTTCAATAGGCTATGTATGAAATGTGTATTGAAGGGATGGTTAGGAAAGGAGAATCCAAATAGAAAAGAAATGTTTCTTTTGCCTGTTCTAGAAAGCTTTAGAGCAGACAAAAGAAACATTTCTGCAGTGCTAGTTAAGAAGCTAAGGGAAAGGAGGTCAAGAGGCCACTTTTTTTTATTCCTATTCGTCAACCTTCAACAATCTTAATTTAGAAGTCAATTAAACATTTGGCAACTTTCAACATTCTGTTTATATTCATGCATTCAAATTCATTGTTTATTTGCTTTTTTATTGGATTACGACAAAGCACATGGCGAACGCCACCTGCCTATGGGAGACATATCTTCGTGACGGGTCTTCCAATTGAAGCTAAATGTTACTCACGTGATAAAAAGAACACTAAGACGTTCTTGTAGCCCCCCAGTTCGTCGGATTCGAAATCTTGGATCGAATAACGTGTTCTCAGCAGTTTTGTCCATTTGGCCACCAGTTGGGTATATTGGAGTCCATTTTCAGTCTAGTTTTTTGAGTCTAAGATCGTTTGCAGTCCCCTGACTTGGAACCCGGCTATACCCATGGGGGAGTAGTAATGTAAATCAGTTTCTAGTTTATTGACAGCTTTAATAATTGCAGATTACAGAGGATCTTGTAAATCCAATTGCCTTTGCTGTCTATGATATGAGATTAAATAATTTGATATGAGATTAAATAACTGCAAATCAGTTATTTAATCTCATATCAAATTTAAACATTGAATGTCCTATAAACAGGTATCAAACATGAGCGTTAATTTGAAATGTTAAATTATGAAAAATTCATGTCCCGCTTCAAAGTCTGTAATGGTAAATCACAAAACCGAACTCTTCTTTCTTCGTTTGATGTTATATAACTGCAAATCAGTTCTTTATTGCATTGAATCATCTGGTTGATAGTAATGCAGTATTACATTCAGAGCCAACTGCAGTGCTTGTGGAACTGGGTGACAAAATACATATTTAGAATTTAGAGAAGTAATCAACAGCAAAATTTAAGGGTGATAAAATCTTTATAATTAAGGGCATAATAAGGCTTTATAATAAGAGGCATTTGGCAGCAGAATCTAGGGGCGCAAACTGTTTTGAATTCAGGGATTTGCAAAGACGAAGAATATAGCATCCGCAGAGATTGCTCTGGGCGGCAAAAATGCCTAACGCCGGCCCTGATTAGTACATTAGATTACAAAATTGTGAGTAGCAGTAGCCGCAGTAACAACATACTGTAAAGAGATATTGCGCCATCTGGTGGCAACTGAATGAAAGTTAAACTAATAATTTATGTGGAATAAAACTCACGGTTTTCCGCAAAATATAAGCACTGCATGCAAAAACAAGTTTATATATGTATATTGTTGAAAAGGGGACAATTTGAGTAAGTTTGTTATTAAATTACTATTCATGCTTCAAAAAAAAAGTACACATCTCTTAAAAAAACTTTCTTTCATATTTTTTATGCACCGTGCCTGTAAATTTTCTGTTGAATATCGAAAAGTGCTAGTAAGTTTCCACGATTCCTTTATTGAATAAAATTTAAATTTCAAATAGTATGCAAAGAAGTTAGAATTTTTTTTTTTTTTCAAGGGCATTCCATGAATTACTAGAACGGAAAATTTCCTTTTTCTTTGTACTCGTTCAAATATTTACTGGACTGGAATACAGCCTCAGAATAGTTTACCTCCAAAAATGGAGAAAGTAGAAATCCCTGTTTAACGTGAACTCTGGCATTTTTTTATTTTATCCGTAAATTATTATTGACAAACAAAAATGATATGAGTTTCTGTCAGGTAAAGAAAACTATAATAACTGTGTAATAAAAACAACGTCACCAAATGATACATACATAATGTAGATTATAAATTAGATATATTCGCCTATAAGCTTATTGATGAATCAAATAAAACTTCAAAATGTAACATGAAGGAAACTGTTAAATTTCTGAGCGACAGTCATACTAAAACGTTTAACGATTTCTGTACCTTATTTTATGTCCTATACTTACGCTAAACTAAAGCTCACATGAAAAAAAAATAAATATTTATCTTAAAATAGGTAAATAAACAATATATTATTGTGGTAGTTAAAAAGAAATGAAATTATTTTCAAAAATATTTACATTCCCCTTCTTCATTCCGTTTCATGTTTTGCTGTTATCATACCCTTCCTTTCCTTTAATACTAACTTTAATTTCTTTTATTTATATTTGTTTAATTTTATTACTATTTTTACCAACGATTTTGGCTACCTTTTCTAAACGGACCTTACCTTTTAATTCATAGATTAAGCGAAGCCAGCAAGCAGTTAAGCTCTGTACAAATTACTTTCATTAAAGACCACCAGATGGCGCTGTTATATCTAGAGCCTTTGAAGATAACTTTTTTTGTTGCTTTGATGCTCGTGAAATTCTCCATTTGACCAACAATATAGACAAATAATTCTACGCGTACTGTTCCTCTAAATCCAATGCAGCTGACTTAAATTAAAATTCTTACAAATTATGTTACTAGCAATGAGGCTTATTCCATAGCCTTTGCGGCGTTCATACATAACCAATACCCATTTTGCTTTTCCAGAAAAAAGTTGCTTTTAAAACTGTAAAACTCATCGTGAGAAAAAGTTCAGACAGGAGATATTCCCCCCAAAGTGAGGGTCAAAATGTACATTATCCGGTGTTAGTCTTCAATAAGTTTCGAATATAATGTTAAATAATTAGCATGCAATTTTTTAAAAGTCATAATAACAACATTTTAGTCATCCAATATTATTTCCTTATTAATAATTAATTTACTGAATTGATAACTGATAGTAAAATTTACTTATACAACATATTAAAAATATGGACTTGTATTAAACAAACTTATGTATTAAGAATTTTGTAATTTAAAAAATTAATATAACTATTTATGTAGCAATTGTTACTAAGTTGTTGATTTATGTGATTTTTTTGAGAGGATAGATTAATTTTTAGTATATTTTTCACAATAAATAAATTGAGCTTTGAGTTAACACAGTTTATCCGTACAGAATTTCGCTTCTGTTTAAAAAGATAAAGCAAAAAAAAATTAAGTATTTAGTCGCCCCTTTCATGTCAAGTTACTCTAATAAGGCAAGGAATACGGAGTTGTGTTCCCAAGTTAAAGGATGCCTTCTTGAAGGACTTTCTAACGGAAATTTGGTTGTTTTCACGTTACACAGGGAAAACCAAGAAAACCAGCCATGCAGCCAGTCCGTTTGCATGGAACCAAACACCGGTCAGACTCCCAGTATTCAGCTGTGTTACTCACTTGACCACTACTGAAGCCTCTTTCACTGAAGAATGAAAGATTTAGTGTACTCCATAGGAGGTTCAAAATCCCTTGTTTTACTTGGAGTCGGTGCGAGAGCTATGGTTCAGCTATTCGCCTCAGAATTTCGGATGGGGAGGAGAAAATATTTAGAATTCAGGAAGGCACCGTGAACACCTTCTCAAACAGGAGGTGTTGCCACAGGCCGTTCCTAGCGGAGGTGCAGCGCGTAAAAGTACGCAGGCGGCGAAAATCAGGGGCGGCCTGACTCTCGCGATACCACAACTAAATATTTTAAATTCGTTGTAAATACTTCTCATATGTAAGTACTTTTTATGGAATTTATCATATGTAAGTGCTTAGCGAATATGAAATAAATATTTTGTTAATCATTGAACATTTATTTTAAACTTCAGGCGGCAATCCTAGGAAAGCACGCAATATAAGAATACAAGTAAGTACGCAATAGGAAAGTAGGCAGCCAATTGCCTAGGAAACGCCCTGTGTTGCCATTCGAGCGCCCAGTGTAACAGGAAAGCACATACATCTGTTTAAGGAGTAGTTGGCAACAGGCGCACAGTTTAACAGGAACGACTTCTATAGAGTTCGATCTAAAGGCTAAAATGTCACAGCCTGTGACAGCCAAAAATGCGCATGCGCATTTTTATTATTTTTCAGAATCACCATATTGCTCATGCCCAACTTGCATGAAACCAAAGATACGAGAAATGCCCCCTAAAATTTCAAAAGGTACATTGATCAGTACTCAGCCGGGAATTGAACCCGGGACCTCTCACACCCTAAGCGAGAATCGTACCCCTAGACCACCGAGCTACAGTAAGCGTAGAAGGATCCGTGCCAGGAGGCAGTTTCAAAGAACCAGATCCCGTGTGGACAAAACTATGTTTAATAAACTCTGTGATGCAGTCAAGTCTCCTACTAATTATTACGCACAAACCAGCTGGGCCAAGTACCTCGAGTCCCTCTCCACGGAGGACAACTCTATTTGGAAAGCGATCAAGAGGTACAAAAAATGCCACAATTCCATTCCGCCCCTTAAAGGCCCACACAGGATCCACTACACTGAGGCTGAGAAGGCAGAACTTTTAGCACAGCATACCGAAAATCAGTTTCGTATAAACAGCATTCACGACACCAGTACAGAACAGTTAATTTCTCATTTTCATAACAATTACGCACCCAACCCAGGCACTGAAAACACGATTTCAGTCATGCCGTCGGAAGTCTACGATTACATCAAGGAATTAAAGAACAATAAGGGCTCAGGATATGAATGGATTACTAATCGGATGATCGAAAAGTTCCCAGTGAAAACTCTGGTGTATTTTACAAAGATTGTTAATTTGGTCCTAAGCACTTTCCTCAATGCTGGAAACTAGCTAAGATCATGCCTATTCCAAAGACACAGAAAGCTGCTAATCTGCCAGAATCCTATAGACCCATAAGTCTTCTGTCTTCTGTGAGTAAAATAGTCGAAGCAGTCCTGCTCTTGAGAATAAACCAACATCTGGATGAACACGGAATTATCATCCCATATCAGTTTGGATTCAGACGTAAGCACTCGACCGTTAATAAGTTATATAGAGCTCTAGAATTCCTCAGCGAAGGGCTGCAGAACAAGAAAGCCACTGGAGTATTTTTCCTGGATATTGCCAAGGCTTTCGATCGTGTATGGCTGGATGCACTCATATGCAAACTACACAATCTGGGCTTCCCAGATTACATCACTAACATAATTAAAACCTACCTAACTGGTTGACACTTTGTCGTTCACGTCTCAAATACATTTTCCACGCAAAGACCTATCCTTGCTGGGGTCCCACAAGGGTCTCTTTTAGGGCCTATATTATTTAATACATACGTGAACGACATCCCAGTTAAACTCAGCACTATCTACACTCGCGGTGTATGCTGACGACACTGCGATCCTCACTCAAAGTGCATTTGTTAGCCTAGCAATACAACGGTTACAAGATTACATTAACACACTTGAGACTTGGCTAGTAAAATGGAAGATTGAGGTAAACGTCGACACAGGCACTTATGTTTACTACCAAAAATAAGTTCAACCGAAATTTGCAATTTTATGGAAACAATATCCCATGGGCCAAGCAAGTCCTATACTTAAGGGTGATCCTCAATAAAAACTCTCTCATGGAACCCACACATTACAGCTATATTAAGAAAGTTTCGAGTTAGTAAAATTACACTTCACCACTTAATTGCTCGAAATAGCGTACTTTTTATAGATAACAAGTTGTTTATTATAAGACCGTTTTGCGTCCCATATTGTGTTATGCCTGCCCTGTATGGGCATATTCATGCAAATCCTATCGAAAAAAGTTACAACAGGCCCAGCATCTGGTGCTTAGACAGATTTCAAATGCACCATGGTACATAAGAAATCACAAAATACATACAGAGTTAGGGGTTGAAGAATTAAAATACTTTTATTGCCGGCTTGCCCGGTAATTTTATGAAAACTTGAATACCATTGATAACCCTGTAATCAAGGTATATGACTATGATATTAATGACCCATGCAACAGTAAAAGACCTATGGCTATCTTAAGTAATTATATGACTTAATATTGTAACGTCTCTCTCATTTGAGTTGTATATAATGTTATTTATTTGGATCTATTAATTTACTTTTTCTTAGTGTGGCACCAATTGAACTCGCACTTGCACCTTGTACTTAGTGTAATTTCTCTTGCATTATCATGTCTTGTTCCCATCAGGTCCTTCAGCAGCTCACCAGCCACTTTTCAATCTTTCCCAGGTCGCTTTCCGAGTCTTATGCATTACTTTTGCCACGATCTATAAATTTCTTGATATATGTTTACTCACACCATTTTGGTCTTAATACCTAATCTATATTCAATCAGATGTTACCTTGTAGAGACATTAGGTTTAGTTTGAAGCAGGATTCATGAAAAATGAGCAACACCTTCGCCGGGAATCGAACCACGGACCTCTCGGTTACGCGTCGAGCATGCAGACCACTACACCACGAAGGCATGCGAAGAAGGCGGGAGAAATACCTTATATACTCCCCCTTTTAAAGGGCGACTGGGGTTTTGGGGACCCAATCGCCAAATCGCGGTGGTGGAGAATCATCATCCACCACCATTTTAGTTCGGTCGCCAGTGTAGAGACATTAGGTTTATTTTGAAGCAGGAGTCATGGAAAATGAGCAACACCTTCGCCGGGAATCGAACCACGGACCTCTCGGTTACGCGTCGAGCATGCAGACCACTACACCACGAAGGCATGCGAAGAAGGCAGGAGAAATACCTTATAACCTTAAGTGGCGATAATAGTTATAGTACATATATATTTAAAAAGTAAAAAAATAGTTAATATTATGCTAGGTTATTTTCCTGTATGATTCGAAGTACGTATTTTGTTCGATGTGGGGTAGGGTCCATGACCTGGCACCCTGGTGTTGCGCCAATACACTCGTGGTGGTGAAGAATCCGTTGAATAGATAAAAACTTAAAACTGGGATACTCGAAACTTGTTTTTCATATATTTTCGAAGTGGAAAAAGTGCACCTCCACGAGAAATCATTTTCCGCTCGCATAATATTTCAAGATATTCAGAGGAAGTACAGCAAAATTCTGGATATGTGAACACTCTGGCCCCACCCATACGGATGACTTGGTTTTGTTCTTTCTGTATGCTTCAAATGTGGATTTGCTAGAGTGAATGTAATATTTTTCCGCACGTCAAATGTGTATTTGCTACAATTTAAAAATTAATTAATTAATAATTAAAAAGTTTAATAAAATTTTATTCGCATGAATCAAAATAGGAAACATACTCATTCTGCAAAATTAAACTACTAAATTATTTCTGTTTTTCTGAGAAACAACCTATTTCCGATTTCAACTAATGAGATGCCGCCAAATGGAATAGTGGTTAGTGACTCTAACTACCGTAGCGGAGGTCCTGAATTTGAATCCAGGAGAAGACATGGTTGTTCTAAATGTATAGTGTCTTTATGGCATTAGGACACTCTAAATATATGGCAAAGCGAAAGGCCTCTCGTGTAGCTTGGTGGTAGGGGAAGAG
>KK114620.1:931907-953019 GCA_000611955.2 Stegodyphus mimosarum | reverse complement strand
AGACCCTCGGATCCGTCTTCCGGGTTGCTTGGGCGGAACTGAAAATTGGGGCGAAACTGAGCAGAAGACACGCTGTCACCTGTATGGCGTTCAAATCTCATGAATAATGATGGACGAAAAAACTGCACTTCTTGCCGCGAAATATTTGTGAGATTGTTTTGAATATGTCAGACAAATGAGATGCAACAACTAATGGCAATAAAATTAATTTTTATTTGTTTGGTGCCTAAAACAAAATATATAAATTTGTTTTTATTGTAATTACAGTAGAATTAAACAAAGAAATTAATTTTATTTGGTAAATTAGGCGCTTGATCTATTTATTCTGTTTAAATTAAACTTAGATATTTTTTTATTGACAGTAAAGTAATCAATAGTAAAATTCGTAATTTAATACTGGTAGTTATACCAGACTTAAGCAAGACCTTGTCAAAAAACCAGTTTCCGTTAACGGTTAATGTCGTAGATATTTCTAATTTATTTTTACTTGATCAGGCACAAACGACCTAAGGATAAAATCTATGTTTTTGTATGATATGGTGAAATAACGAGAAAATAAGAATGCAAAAAGCTTGAAGAACAATTCAGACTTTTGAAAGAGCACCCGTTCTATATGTTCCATGCAAATATAAAATGGGCTGTGTAATAACGTTTCGGGTTTTTTTTAAAAAAAAAAGAATGCCGTTCGAGTTAAAAAAATATTGCAGAGAGCCGTTCTAGATGTTCCGTGCAAATATAAAATGAGCTGTGTAATAAAGTTTCGAGTTTAAAAAAAAATTAGATTGCAGCTGATACAACAGAAAACGGTTCCTTATCAAAAAGCTAAAACTAACTAGAAACATAACGTTTGTTTTAAGACGTATGACACTTCACCCGAGAACACCAGGTATAGATGTCTTCCTTCTTTTTCATTCCACGAAAGTTTGAGTCGAAGCAAACGCTTCAAATTCGAAGAATTAAGAAGAAATACTTGCCAAAGAAACTGTCTTGTGCTGTGACATGACCCTGCTAGCTTCTGGACATCGAGCTGCATCGGATATTATTTGAAAATGAAATCTGACAAAGAAACTGTTCTGGCTAGGAATCTTATCACTCAGTAGTATAATGTCATAAGACTCAAGGAAGTTTCCTTCATTTAAGGCAGTTCAGGAGATTTTGTTACCGCAATACTGATTATGTTCCTGTTACCTTACTTCATTATAAACGCTTCTAAATAAGGCAACAGAACAGTTAATTAATATTCAGAAAAATGTCTTTGCTGTATTGGAGCCTGAACATTTAAAAACTTTACGTTTGACTTTAAAGTGCTCTTAAAAATTTTATGGAACTCTTACCATTCTTCTAGAAAGAAAATATTTCTTGAAACAAATGAAGACGATCCCAGTGCATTCATATCATACTTATGCCTCATCGGTATTGATGATTCTAATGGAAAAGATGCAGTAGTAGTTTGGCAGAATCCCTAATATTACCCACAAGAGTTTTTTTTCTGTACGATAATACAACATTGTATCAAAGAGTCAACAGAAATTTCGTTAGCAGAGTAGAACTGTATAGACGACCTAACAAAACATCTTAGAAGCACTTTGATGAATTTTGAAGGAAAAACTAAATGTGCTGTATAAATTCTCCTTCACAATGGTTTATAAAGTTCTAGTTAATTTACGTGTTCTTGGCTACTAGAACCTTAAAGATGTGTCTAGCGACTATTCGCTGGTCTTCTTACAACTATAAAATATAAGTCCAAAGTAGGGTTAAAATACACTTTTATTCACTCTAAGAAACACTCACAGACGGCCCCTTCTCCAGCTTACAGGAAAGCTTCCGCTTGAGCTTCAACTTCAGATAGAAAATAAGAAACTAAAATAATTATAACTAGCTAAATTTTAGCCGAAGCTGTGCAAAGTTTAACTAACCGAGTTAGCCCGTAATTAAACCTCAACGGCGAATACCAACAGGCACTTAAAACTACGGCCGTACGTAGTAAGATAGGCTTAAAGCAACGATGTGGCTCAAAGGCAGAACATGCTGTACTGAGAACTATTGAGCTCTTCTCCGGAAGTGACTGAATTTCCCATTAAATAAAAGTTCTACTTCTTTTACACAAAACGCGATACTGAAACCTGATTCTGGTAGGGAGTTGTTGGTGGAAAATAAGAATATATAGAAAAGGAATTATACTTCTCCGGAATTATTATTCCAATGTTTGTAAATGTATAATGTCCGTGCGGCATGCGGACACTCTAAATATGGGGTGAGCAGAAATTCCTGTCGAGAGGTTGGTGGCGGTAGGGGAAGAGGGGGTGGGAGATCCTCGGATCCGTGCCCCCCGGGTGCTCTCCATCAAAACTGGGTGCGGAACTGAGCGAAGTCGTATTTCCACCTGTATGATGCTCAAGGCTCTTGCCAACAATAGGCTCAATCTTGTACTCCTTGCCACGATGGATTTCGTAGAATTGTTTGATGTTACTGTCAGATGAGTGAGATAATTCACGACACAATGCAACATATTAAAAAAACTGTATCTGATATGATTTAGACGACTCTAATGATATTATTTTAAACATCTATTCTCATAAATTTCATTCATCACGGATAGAGTGAAAAAGAACTCAAACGACACAGTTTTATAGGTTCTTTAATTTTCGCTTTAACCATAAGTCGTGCGTTAAACTATGTATTCTATTCCTTAATCTCAGATACAATTGAAATGACACGATTCGGAAAAGTAAAAATTCTCTAAAGCAGAATATTTATCTCAATTTGAATTGATGCCCTAAATTTTATTAAAGAAGAAATATATGCAATATGTTTGTCAAACTATTAAAATATTAATAAATCTAAAATTCTTTAGAAAACTAAAATCATAAGCCTAATATATCGCTATAGAATAAGATTGATAACAGCCTCGTTTCGTAAATGATTGAAAGCATAGCTGGCAGAGAAATCAGCAAGTTTGCCTGATTTCTAAAATATACTACCTGAAGATAAAATGCGATACCGTTAAAGAATGAGTATAATGTGATTACAACTAACAGATAGACAGAATGGTCATGGATAACTAACTAACTTTAATATCAAAATGATAATGCAGTACGGCGATGGAATATTCAGGCTGTCCAGCAGGAAGTAGGACCCCTCTTATGATGATACAAAAAGCAACCTTTGAATTAAAGATGAAATGAGCCTGAGGAGAGTATAACGAGGGATGTATGCTTTCAACCATTCTTCACAGTTCGTCCTTCGATTAAAGGTGGGCAGATTAAGAAAACATAGGCCAATTACATCCCGCAAAGGTTTGGTCAATATGAGATCTGGGGATGTCATCTTGGATCTGGAGATCTCATCTTGGATCTGGAGATCTCGGTTGCCAAGAAAGTACCTGTTTATCTTGCAGGACTCGTCTGCTGATAATTGTCCTCTGCACTGGGCGTTGTTATCTTTCTCGAAAACAGCATTTTGTTACCTCCAGACTCTTATTCGGCGACTGTCTTTGGTGAAGCAACCGAGAATCTTTGCTACAGACTACCTCGGACCATTACATAGTCCAAGAGGCTCTATTCCGACGCAACTGCAATTTTTGGTGTCGGTGGCTTTGGGTCAGTAGTAGTCATTCTAAAGGACGGCATGAGTGCAAGCTGAAACCCCTCATGAAAACATCTGATTCTTGAATATGCCTTCGGCATGAGTGCGGTAGTCTAGAAGCTGTTCTTGCAGGTATCTGAGCATCAAAACTTTCTGCACATTTTGCATACTGTCGTAAGTTGTGCTTTGTAGGACCACCAGCACATGCAGGACTAGATTAAGTCCCTTACAGGCCCTAAGCAGCACTTAAAATATTTTGGTGTCCATAAGTACATTTACAGTATAACAAATATATTTCCTCATTCTTTCTCTTTATGCCAAATGCCGAATGAGTCGATCCAAGCATACTGACATCTGTCTAGATGCATCAGCACACTTGGCACGATTCATATTCCTTTCTTTAATCTATCTTTCCCAAATCGTTTGCACAGTGGACGCATATAGGCATGTTTCATTTGCGATACGACGGAAGAACCAACCAACCATTCGTAAGCTTAAAACGAAACCCCTCATGAAAACATCTGATTCTTGAATTCGGCTTCGTCTGGCAGGGGCCTCTTTAGCTTTATGTGTCTTCTAAGAAAAAAAAACAGCTCAAAAAACCCATTTATTTCGGCGACAGAGAATACCAAATGTCAACTCATCTGATGTTACTTTCTTTTCTATTTCGCTTTCTTATGACGCGAGAAACTTACGTTTCATATCATTTATCTAAATTGTTCAGATGCGTAATTCTTTTTAATCCAATAGTCTGCGTAATTATGCAATCAAATCTTCATGGTGACGCATTTTCTCTGTAAAGAAGTGTAAAAAAGAAAGGACACTTTGCCTCTGAAAAAATGTTCTCTGAATTCATTTACAGTATCTATATTGCATTAAAAAACTCCTTTTTTTAACTAACAAAATTAATAAGATGACAAATTAATGCTTTTTACAAAGTGAATGTGGGTATACTTTTTTTTTTTAGTACAGTAACACACAAATATGTTTCAGATTCATTATCCTCATCATCACCTTTGTTTATGAGTTGCTAAAATTTGAAGTTCTTTTTGCACTGTATCAGCACTGACTCTACTTCTAGTATATATCGAAAAGAGATTCATTTTTTGAAAATATTCTTTCGCATTTCATATTCAATGGCATATGGGAAAAATGGAAGGTGATGTTATTTTGCAACTTCTTAGGTTTGTAGGAGATGTATATGCCTTTAAAATAAGTTTCAATTTTTCTTCGTTTGATTTAACTCACTTGAGCTTCTCGTAATTTCCTTAACCAATCATCAGATTTTAACTTAATCCTCATCTTTTTATTTTTCAAAAGCAAAAAATAATTTATTAAATAAGGGAAATTTATTTCTCAAGGAAAATGTCACAAATTTTGTAAATATATAGAAGTTATTCAAATAATATCATTCAGTGTGATATATTTGATGTTTATTGAAGTAAGTAAAATCAACCTGCTACTTATAGGAAGTTAAATTTTTGGTTGCAGAAAAGCCAAACAAATTATCCTTTATCATGTTGTAAAATTTACTAATGAAATCTTTCATGCTTTTACATTTATGCTTTTGAGTTACAGAAAATGTCTTAAATCTACAGTGGAACCAAGACTTTCATTGCGTGGCTTACAAATGAACATAATGTTTCCCACAGTATGTTCATTTGTAAGTTGAGTCTCCTTATGTTACTCTGAGTTTCCATTCTCCTCTTCAAACGCATCCCATAATACTTTTGTACAATTATCTTAATGCAAAATTTAAACTGGTTTAACATAACTACACTGGTAACTGGTACAAAATAATTGTTTATTTAGATATGTTTCTTTAAAAATCTCCGAAAAGCACATAATTAGCCACCTTGTTGGAACACGCGTAAAAATATCCAAGTAGTGCATATCAACAAAATCACAGACCTTCTTCAGAGGCTGCAGTCTTACTGGCGTATCTGCTAAAGTGAGAAAGCGCTTTTAGTACCCTATTCTCTACTTTATTGTTAACCTTGATATTGCATATTTGGATGCATTATAATGAATATGAACCAAACAGTTATAAAGTCTAATAGGAACAGTACAGTTTAATATGAGCCAAACAGTTATACAGTATTTTCTCCCCCTCCTTCCAGCAAGCCTTCGTGGTGCAACGGTAGCACACTCGGCGCGTATACGAGAGGTCCAAGTTGCGCATTTCCCCCCTCTCAGCTCCAGAAAAGAAAGCTACAACTAGCGCCCGGACTAAAAGGTGGTGAAAAATAATTCGCACCACCAGGATTTGAAGACTGACTCCCCTAATCCTCAATCGCCCTTTAAAAGGGGGAGTATGTAAGGCCTTTTCTCCCTCTTTATTGCGGCAATGTGCTCCCTTGCGGCAATGTGACATATGCCGCAAGGTCAGCCATTCAACATGCATAAATTTTAGTAATGCTATCAATATAATACGAAGCTAGTTCAGCGACACTTATATATTTTTTTCAAGAGTGGATTAGCATTGATATCTTAACATAGTGATGTATCTTACATGTAGTAGTGAAATTTTTCCCAAACTCAATTATTTATAAACTATAAAAGGAGGACAAAATGTGTTCGACTTACCTACAAAGGATATCAATTTTACTTCTTTGAAACTGGACCGCTGGTAACCCTAACAAGCAACATCATCTCTTTAAATTAGGGCAATAGTTTTAGATTGCACTAAAACTTATGTTTAACGCAAATAAGTCATCATTTTAGTTTGTATTAAAATATTATTTGTAATCCACCACTAGTTGCTTAATAAATTTTATTTGGATTTTAATTTCACTGCGTTTTATTTTACTGTTGGCTATTACATGGCTGCGCTTATTTTAATTTCAATGTGTTTACTTCCACTGTGTTTTGTGTTGACAGTTAAATACAATAATCCCTTGCATTTGAAATAAATTGATCTGCGAATGTTCTGCAACACAGCAAAAAATTTTTTTAAATTTTAATATGGAAAAAGCTATAAATGTGGCCCTTGAAAGTTTTGCTAAAATAATTTCCATATCGTGAACAGTCTGATCATCGATGAAGACTGAATTGGGATCACCAAGCGTATCTTCAATTTAGCTTGGAGAAAATTATCGGATTGCTTTCTTATGCATAAACTTGAGGAATTTGCTCAGTAAGAGGAGCAGCATTTCTGTCCTTGGGGAAGACCATGGAATTGGAGGTAAGTGAGGACAACATTCTAAAGCTGTTTGAAGAACATAACCAAAATATGACCAGCAGGGAGCTGATAGATCTGTGTCCTAGTAGCAGCAAGAGATTATGGAGATCTTCTCTGAGGATGGAAAAAAAGGAGAAGTACTTTCACATAAATTTAGAGAGATGCGTAAAATGTAAGAATGAGAGCAAAATTTTGGCTTTCTAATTTAAGTTACATGAAAATTTTTACCTTAACTAGGTTATAATTATAAGAGAGACTTTTGTAATTTATCATGCTTTTTAATAATAATTAACAAGTAATTAAATTACATAAGTCTACTTGATCTTTAATTAAACTTATACTTTGGATAAGGATATTATTTAATGATATTTAATTGAATACTGCTGTATTTTTCGTACCTTAGTGAAAGGGTTAATTCTTTCAAGTGATTAATTGATAATTCTCAGATTGATATTCTCCGTTAACTATTTCTTGTTTGCATTTATTTAATTTTCGTTAATTTATTCTTGAATTCATTCATCCATATTCTTACTAAGATAAAGAACTTTTGACTAACTTATGAATACACTGCCATAAGAAATGTAATACAAGAAAAGATTTTTGCGTAAATATTATTGAAATAGTAAAATATTAGATATTGTACCTTTCACTCTAAATTTTTGGTAATCCCTGTGGGCGTGGAATGTTTCCCTTGAAACTATTTCTTTACCCATTTTTGTGAAAGTATGGGCAGTGAACTCCTGCCTTTCTGTAGTTTCTGTGGAGTTTTTCAGACGAGCGGGATGTGTTTACGGAATATTTTCAACTTTTAAAGGTTGCTGATCAAAATGTTTGAAAGGTAGATTCATCGCCAGGCTAAGTTCATTCTACACCCTGTATCAAGAGAAAGAGTTTGGAAGAAAAAAGAAGAGATACCGGAAGTCTGAAAAAGAAGTGGAGAAGACCAACGAATCAGGGCTGTATGCGGAGTGCGGCTTAATAAATTGTAGCCAGTCCAAAGGTCGCTCTCTAGATTGGTTGTTTTAGACTTTCTTACCTATTTATCTTTATTTTTGGAATTGTTTGGATTATTTGACTATGGCAAAGTAATTGAGGACTATCTGGCTATCTGCCTAAAGGGAGGGATGACTTCGTGAAGGAAACCCTGAAAAAGGCCATGAAATCCTTCCGTTCGCCGGTATTCACTGGAAATTTGATATTACCAGTGTTCAGCGACTTTATCTCTCGGCCGCTGATGGCCCTCTATTTTGGGAAGCTGCAAGTTTGAAAAAGTCTAGGCTTCAAAATAAAGTGCTTCTCAAGTTTTCTCAAGATGATTCTGAAATAATACAGTTCACTGCCATTAAACAAATCTTTCATCCTATTCATCCCACCTCCACAGAAATGCACTACTTGGCTGCGGCGGGACCTCTTCCCGCTTCTTCAGAAGGTCCTTCTTGATTTCAGTGCGCTTCGATCACTTTGCGTTCGTGTTCTCCTCCTCCCCAGAAGAAACATCTTTCTGAGTTTTCTCATGTCCCTGTTGAAGGAAGGCTTACAGTTCTTCAATGATAAATTCATTTTTGGTGTTCTTGTAGCTTTTGTTCATCCATCATCTAGCTGGACATAATCTCTTACACAATGTTGTCATCATCCATTGGCTCATTCTAGATGTAAATAGCCTGCATACCTCTTCAGACTGAGCTGAAAGGCTTCCGAGTGATTTCAAGACAGCTCCTTCCATATCACTGTAATTTATCCTTCCAAATTTTTTTAACTCTCGAGTCAAACAAAAATTTAAAGGTTTCTAAGCACCTTCTGAAGAACGTTAATGTGCGTATTTTTCTGCAATCATCTCTGATGCAGAGATATCGCACTGTGAAATAGATACTGGCATTTTAGGAAATCCTGTTTAAACTCGAATTCGTTTTTTCGGGCTTCCGGATGGTCGTTTCGATATCATCTCCATGAGCAATAGCTAAAGATGTGTTAGTTAGACTTGTATGGGCTTGCATCAACATCTGTCGCCATGAAAGATATGAGTACCTCAATGCTTAATCTCGAAGTCCGCAAATTTAGCTTGGCGTCATGGCATGGTCCAAAAGAATCCAAGATCGAAACTCGGCACTAGCAGAGCTGCAATGCACATCGATTTTTGCTAGTGCTGTCTGCTGTCAAACATTATCAATAACAACTTCAAAAAAGCGTTCACCAGTTTAGACCTAAGGCAGCAGCTTCTGTGCTGAAGTTGTAAACGAGAAAGTTGTTGTCTGCTTTGCTATTGTTCCTCTCGCACCCAGGTAAGCACTGCATCAAAACCACACTACCAAACGTTCTTGCAACCATGAACATTATTTAGCTTCATCATTCAAAGCGTCATGCCACAGCCCTAGAGAACCCGAGATCGAGCTTCGATACTAAGATAACAGCAACGAACACTGACCTCTGCTAATGCCAGCAATAGACAAACATCGCAGTTAATAATACTAGGAAACATTAATCAGCATTATCTTATAAGGTATTTCTCCCGCCTTCTTCGCATGCCTTCGTGGTGCAGTGGTCAGCACGCTCGACGCGTAACCGAGAGGTCCGTGTTTCGATTCCCGGCGAAGGCGTTGCTCATTTTTCATTCTTCTGCTTTAAAAAAAATCCTAATGTCTTTACACTGGCGCCCGAACTAAAAAGGTGGTGGATGATGATTCTCCACCACCGGGATTTGGCGGTTGGGTCCCCCAAACCCCAGTCGTTCTTTAAAAGTTGGAGTATATAAGGTATTTCTCCCGCCTTATTCGCATGCCTTCGTGGTGTAGTAGTCAGCACGCTCGACGCGTAACCGAGAGGTCCGTGGTTCTATTCCCGGCGAAGGCGTTGCTCATTTTTCATTTTTCTGCTTCCAAAAAAAATCCTAATGTCTTTATAAGCTTTTCTAACTACCAAATGAAAATCGCTCCACTAGACAAACCATGTCGCACGGCAGAGTCCTCTGCTCCGTAGTTGTATGACTGCGCAGCTGGGCGGTCAATCAATGCTTGCATTATTAAACAGATCCAAATATTGGCAAAGCAGAACGAAGTGCACTTTTTCCATAGCCATGTGGTGTTTGGTTTCTACGGATGCAGACATTGCCACCCTCAGCCCTTCGGCAGTTGCGAGATTAAGCAAATCATTCTTCCCAGACATTAGACATATCTGCCAGTCGTCAATCTGTAATGCAAGCTGTATTCGTTTCCGCCCACTGTGGTGCGCAAGTGGAATGCGAGCTGAGCTCTTTGATGACCATCAAAAGGTTAAGAATTACCGAGGAGGTGGAGAAATTACGTGCTGTCACCGAGAGACAGCGATAGAGAACAGCGACAACAAAGTGAGCTAACCCCGGATTTCCCACAAGCTTATAAGCTTGTGAGAATTCGGCATTAGCAAATTTTTTCTTTGTTACCTAGGTTCTATTTAGGCAAAAATTCCATTCAGCGGAACATATTTCGGGCGGTGAGAGAGTGCATTATGCGAGGCGCTACTATAATTGAAAAAATAATTTATTTTGTTAATAAAAGGCGAAGTTAATTGATATTAATTTGCTCAAAGCATTCTTGACATTTAAAGATTGGATAAAAAGTTTAAATACATGTTCGATTAAGAGTTTTTAAGATCCATAGAGGGCGTCAAATTAATTACTGAATACAATTTTAATCAACTAAATAAGTGATTGTACTAGATGTACGTATGTTGTTATACACTTGATTTTCAATGGTTGTAAATTGTTGTTTCTTATCTCACTTGTCTTACAGTAAGATCAAAACAAGTCATCGAAATTCATCGTGACAAAAAGCACAGGAATGCGTCTGTGTTGGCATGAAACTTGAGCAGCTTATATGTAACAGGACGACTTTACTTAGTTCCGTCCCAGTTTTGAGAAAGAATCCCAATGAGGACGAATTCGAGGACATCCCACTTCACTTCCTCTAGAATGTCTTTGCGAGATGGGGAGACTCAAATCACTTAATATACTACTATATTTGAGTCTTCTCATGCCGCAAAGACATTGTACATATGCAAACATTTAAGCCTTCTCCAGGATACGAGACCAGATACATCGATATGCCAGCCATTATCGCTAACCACTATACCGACCAAGGCGGCAATGATTATAATTCAATCGGAAAAGTATTTCTTGAGTCACTGTATTTGATTTCTAGCTTGAAAGACAACGGGCGTTTGGTTAATGGCTATAATGTAGCAGCTTTGCATTTATTATTATGCTTCAGTTTGTTTTTTGCCTTAATTAACTGGAATCTTCGAATAGCTTAACAGGTTTAAATTATAATCTGTTTACCTGTCAATAATTCCAAAGAAGCACATACATGAAAAATATTTAAATTTATTAGTTTTCATATTTTGCTTCATAATCTATTTATTTTGATTACTCCTTACGAGGAAATGATACTTAAAATTTATTTTTTTTTAATTTCGTTTCAGTAATAAACTAATATTATAATTCAGTATTTATTCTTGTAGGGATTTATATGTATTTTAAATAACTAGTTTAATTTAATTTTAAGTTTCTTTCCTATAAGCCTTCATTCCCCTAATTGTTAATGCCAGAATATTTAAATTTGGTAGTGTGCGTGAATTAATGTAAATTCTACCAGTGGGAGAAAAAGTTTAAGTATCAAGTTCCTAGAAGGGAAAGTTAGAGAATCTGGGAAAACTCTGTGCGTATTGTAGGACGAGCTTCGGCTTAGCAGTTATTGCTGGTCAAATGTGGCGTAACAGCTATTAGTTTGCTGTCACCAAATTTATCAACGCTCTGTTAGGAAACAGGATAGTCTGAGCCCTGTAGCGTAATTCTACTACTTGTTAATATCCTCAAATTTTGAGTTTAGTTCCTACTGTTTGAGTTACCGCCCAAGCACAGGCGCAGTTTGTTAGCGTCGAGTTGGCACATTGTAAATAATTTAAGAGTGTAATAAAGGGTAGTTTTAACCCTTCTTCTGTGCAGTCACTACTCTCCAGATTTCACACAAAAGATAGACAAGTAGACCTACATTATGAATACACATTTCTGGATATTTCTTACTTTTTTTTTCACTTCTTGACATGGAAATGGCAAAAATTAAAAACAATTAACTTAAAAAAATAATTACTTGGTAATTACTTAATGCCATTCTAGGGATTGGATTTGTGAATGTGTGGTGCAGACGAATTCCTAACTGAAGAAGTATTATGAGTTGGATGATATGAATATTTCTAAACTGAAGCATGCCTTTAAAAAATGCAGAATTTCCGTCTTATAATAATTATTTGTACTATTTACATCAGAATAAAAATACAAATAATTGAAAAAAATTCTAACTTAATTCGTTGGGGAAACTTTTAAAAAAACACCTGAAATATTACACAAATTACGTCAATGAATGCAAAATAGAGCCGACAGCTCACGAACATCTATAGTCGTTGAGGATGCCCAAAATGTTAAATAAGTGTTAAAACTGACAATTGATTTTTTGCAAGGTTGAAAAAATTGCCCTTGCTCGTAAATCCGAATATATGCTCTTAAAATCAGAAACAACTTTACACTCAAAATTTCAATCTGTTAAAATTAACATTATTTCTTAATGCTAATTAATTTATATTTTGTCCTACAATGCTAAACAAACTTTGTGAAGCAGATTGCAATCGTTATATAGCAATTTGTTTTTTGAGATTAAATAGAATCATTCTTGTTTGCCTGCGAATAATTTTCCCTGCGCCATTCTCGATAGAGAATAGAGCAGGGATCCAAATCCATAATCTTATGGATTAGAAGTGAGTTTAATTAATTGTGAATTTCATTCTAATGAATGTATCTAACATTAAAGATTGAGATTTTTTTTCATATGGCAAAAGCAATTCAATTCATCTACAGGGACTGCATTCTTTAGCTTTTCTATCTAGTCCTATCAAAATATATAGAGAGAGTTATTGTCACAGTTTTTTTTTAAACATTATTTTGATGAAAAATCTCCAAACAACAGCGCTTTTAAATTACGAAAAATAGCTGTTTAGAACTTGGAATTAAAAAAAGAAGAAGAAGAAGAAACAATTAGGTGAATAAAATGTCTTTATTTATAGTATCTAGTTAGGGTATAGTGACTTCCAAGCTACCAGCCACTGTAGAAAGTAGTTTCTTCTTTGTTATCTTGAGATCGCTTTCTGCTCCTCAAATGTTCCGTTGCATATCGTCTAGAAAAAAAAATAAGAAAATATATTAACTAGTTACGTCCACTTTTCTTAAATTTATATAAGAGTATACAAGACTACAAATTTGTTTATCGGCCGAAAAAAATAATATTTTTCTAAACTATGTGAGTAAAAGCTAGTACAGTTTTATTACATAAGATGATTAAAAAATATCTGACAAAAATGTAAAGGCATGTAGAGGGGACCGAAATAAGATTTAATAGTATAATGCGCGAGAGGAAATGTCGGGCTGAAGTCATACAGGGCTCTGTTGAGAGGTAGATAAAGGAGTTTTCTTCTCAGAAATCGTCATTTGTCTCGGAATCGTAACCGTGCGAATTTTGAGCATCGCTACATGAACGTGGAGCTCACCGATATGTATTTTATCTGTGTGAGTGAGGAAGGAAACGAAGCATTTGCTCAAAAGAAGTACACGGGAATCTACTCAAAAGGAAAGTACACGGGAATCGTTCTCTGTTCCTCTTTTCTTCCTATATTGGAATGTTGGAAGTGTGGTACTCATTTGGCTATATAATTAGCTACTCAAGCTATGCTTCTTTTGCTAGAAGGACTAAAACTACAAGGAAACTCCTTGGAACATAGGTAAAATAGGTTTCTTACAGCTATGCATATTTAAATAGAGGAATATTAAATAAATAAAGATACAAATGAGTACACTGTAAATGTGAGTACCTTTACTATAAAAGTAATGGATCATATTTTAACAAAAATTAATTAAAATATCACGCAACCATCAAGCATCAGTTCACTTTTCCTAAAAGATATATTTCCTGAATTTCTGTTTTCTAATAATTCCCACAGAAAAAATATAATAATTCAGAACCATTGCATTATGCAAAATATCATAAGTAAATGAATGAACGTTTTAAAACAAGCAACATTATACTAGAACAGTGATTCCGGATGATGTATGCGAAAATATTCAGGGTATGCAAAAAGTTTGGGTATGCAAATTCAGGTTATACATTTTTAGTCAAATGAGAAAGACGAATACCATAAAAAGTACATTGCATATAATTCCATATAATTGCTATCATTATGCACTATTCAACAACCTCTGCGTGCTACTTCAATATGTACTCTTGCAATTCGTTTGGTAATAGTTAATTATGCTTTGATAAAACTCCTCTATTTTAGAGTCAACTCTGTCTTTTAATTCCGTTTTCACATTCTCCACGTCATCGAAATTCTGGAGAGTGCAGGCAATCTGTAATAAAGGAAAAAAATCGTAATTCTCCGGTGATATATCGGGGGAACATGCTGGGTAGAATAACACTTCTGAGCTCTAAAACCCAGCAATTTTTGCCAGGAGATTAAAGTAGCATGAGTTCTGGCATTATCACGATGAGAGATAAAGCTTTGAGACTGATAAATGATTTCTATTTAGATGTCATTTCTCCTCTCAGTCTGCCCGTCTGTTGACAACAGAAGTCAGCATTCATGATTCGTTTCAGAATAAGTATCTTCCAGTAGAATAGTCCTTTTTCATCCCACCATACTATTAACAAAACTTTTTCTCGTTTTAAAGTTGATAGCGTAGACTCTGCAACTCGGCACGCAGTCCTTCTTGTCTGACATTAGATTACAGTACCACTTCTCATCTTCGATTCTAGTTTGTTCCAATAATGACTCACTTATATAAAAGAAAATGAAAGAAACGGAAGCACGGCCGAGCGGTAAAGTCACTAAACATTGGTAGTTCGGTGGGTGTTTCGAACCCGGTGAACGTTTTAGCTGCATGGGCATTTTCGTAGTTTTTCCTAAGTGTAACGTGTATACAAGCCAATTTCCCTTAGAAGTCCCCCATGAAGGCATCCCTTCCCTTAGGCAGATAGCCCTAGAGTGCTTTGCCATAATCAAACAAACCAAACAAGCAAGGATTCTCTTCTCTCATTGTTTCACAAGTTGATGAACCAACTGATGAAACTGTATAACGAACCCACACGCTTGTATCCTTTCGACTGCTGTTCTGAATAACGGTAACATTTCAGCTAATTGGTGTGCGGAGGACTGAATGTGGGATATTTCTTATGGCTTGAAACAGAACCTTTATACAATTCACTAAGTACAAAAGACTACAAATTTGTTTAACGCCCGGCAAACATTCAAAACGTGGCGACATGTGTTATCACCATCTGCATGCTTGCCATGCACTTAACGAATTTGCTGCAGCAAGCCATGTCTGCAGCTCTCCCATTATCGAACTCATCAATGTCTCTTGTATTTTCAATGTCTCTTGAGCACGTTATCGCGTGCCATTTTACACTGTTAAACGCCGAATTAGTCTGACAAACTCAGTACATATACAGGCTTTATTATTTCACCCTCTTCTGGGCAAAGATTCTTTCAACGCAGCGTAATTTGTGGCGTAAGACAGCTGAGGGCAGTTAGCATCTCCTAAATATAGAGTATTTTCGTTCCGTTCTTCCTAGTTTATTCCCGTTCTGTTCTACATAGTTTTGGCAAGTGATGGGGATTTCTTTCAAAAGAAACGCATTAGTAGTCTTTAACTGGCCAATTTATTTAGAGATGCAATACTAAAATTAAAAGTAACGGCAATTATTTTTAATAATTAAGCAAAAAACTTTAGACTTTAAATAAAATTCAAGTTGAGTTTCATTGAAATTCTAGACAAATCTAAGATCAATGATCTATCTAATTTGAAATTTTACGCTGGCATGTTTCTGTGATAATTAAGAGCAATATTAATTACAAAAGAGTTTTTAACATAGTGTTCAATTTAAAATACAGAAGCAGTTTAAAAAATATCGCATCCTACCACGAAAAGGCCATCTGATCTGTACGGGACCCTTCAAAATTCTATTTTCTGCAGCATGTTCAGTATATTATATAATTAATCTCTCGTTTCGAAAATAAAATTGTATGTATCTATACAAGGGGTTCTCAAACATTTTTGCTTTCCTTTACACAATTAGGAAAGTAAATATATACATTTATTAAGATTTAGATGATTTTTTAAAGAGTTTTTTAAAGTAAACAATAAAAAGCTTAGACAATGTTGATAAAAACCAAAACGGAAATAAAAGTAGTTTCTTATATTCATATAAGAATTCATCATTCATTTTCTATATATATAACTAAGCTTCAATTGCTAAGTTTTTTTCAGAGAGCGTTTGGCAGCATAGGCTGGCTAGGTTTGGCAGTATGCTTTAGATTTTCTACCGTGTAGGGTTTTACTTGATCTGGTAATGTTAATTAATCCAGTAACCATAACAGAAGTAAAGCGATTAATCGCTATGTCTGAAGTAGCTACAAAATCATGAGAAATTTTAAATAACCTTCTAATTTAATCAAAATTTTGAACGTAAACGCATTCTTTTGTGAAACAATATCAGCTACAGCTTGTGCAACTGACAAATTTAAGTCAGACGTGGAACAGTAGTCAAAGACTACACAACTAAATATAAGCCGGTTTAGTAATTCTATTGGATCGTCAAAGTATCAGCAGCGATATAATTCAAAGATGAATAAATACAACCATCAGAGATGGCAGGAAACAACATACAGTGTGCATGCGAAGCCAGAAACACTCTCTGCCTTAAAATCCGAAACCCTCAGTTTAAATACTGGCTCATTTTAACCTCAGTTTAAAAAAACATCATTTACATTCTGGTGAGGAATACGGAAAGGAAAAGCTAAAGACCGAAATCATAAAAACGCTTTAATTTAAATAATATTCTTACACCTGTTAATGTTTAGCTTGCCGTTACCAGCTAGACGCGATTTATTCACAAGCGCTTGGTCATCGGCAAGCTGGGGTTTAGATAAAGCTTGCAGGTACTATGCTCTGCATTTTATTTAAACGGAACGTATGTTTTTTTTAACCGCAAATCAGCAGAGTTTTGTTCCTCTTAATATTTTTTAATATGCGTATTTCTCAAGTTTAGGTATTTAATAAATATTCTTATTTAACCCTTTGTTTTAGCTGTGTCACTTTTAGATAAGGACAGAAAAATCGTCCGGCAGTCTATTACGATTACCTTGATATGTTGGCAGTTTAAGATTAATAATCTAACCACGTTATAAATACGTTAATAACGTAACAGGCAATGGATTCTTTTAGTGGAGCCGGCTGGCGACACGCTGAATGGAGCTCAGCGAAATTACGCACTTAACATAGTGGTTAACCATATCCATACAAGCAAATGATTCAGGAGAGTCTATTAGGCTTTCGAAAGCATGTAAAATCAGCGATGCTATCCTTGGGATTCAAACTGCGGGCCTCCCGACTGCCAGCCGGAAGTGCTTCTAGTGAAGAAATGCCTTAAAGAAGGAAAACATTACTTGCATTCTCCCTCAGTTAAAGGGCGACTGAGCAGGAAGGGATCCAGTCGCCAGATCCAGATGGTGATAGATTATCATTCATCCTATTTTAGTTGGGGAGCCACTTGTAGAATCTTGAGGCTTATTTCATAGTAGTAAACATAAAAAAATCGTAGCTTGGATTGGAACTTCAGACTTTCCAATTGTCAGCCGGATGTGCTTCCAATTACTTCATAGTTTCTCCCACGTGTAACGTGGATACGAAACGATTTTTCCTAAAAACTCCTCAACAAAGGCATCCCACCTCATAGTCAAATAGCCTTCGAGTTGCTTTGCTTTAGTCAATTAAAATAACCTAACCAACTTCACCTCTAATCTATGTGGTAAAGGAGAAAATTTCTTACACAGTAAAAGCCAAATATGTGACTTTAATTAACATTGATATAAATGCTGTCTCTCACTCCAGGTACAAACTTCCTCTAAAAGGAGACGAGAACTTAACATTAATAATACTTTCGCTTATCGAAATGTTAATTGTAACTAGGTTCATCAATTGTCTCTTCATGATTAAATAAAAAGGAAGGCTAGAATTTATTCCTTAAGTTTTCATTTTTTTAATGTAAATTGTAAGCTATTATAAATCGATTTTGTTTCTGCGAGTATAATATGAAGTTTCATATCTACCAAATTCCTCCGAACGGCTCGTTCCATCCATCAAAATGGGAATTTTTTTCCCTCCAAAATCCGTGTTCCAGAGTAAACCTGGATTTTGTACTACCAGACTTTTAAAAGGGTCTGGAATTCTTTGCTTGATGCAATATCTTCTTTTCAGCTTTCAAGTAAATTACACGTTTTTTCAAAAATGAAATTTCGGAAGTTACCTTCTTAATAATATTTCTGTACTAGAATAAGTGCAATAGGAAATAATGTCACGAGTAATTTTTTATTTATATATTTATTTATTTGTTTGTTTACTTATTTATGGTTTGCTACCTAGTTCGCTCATATTCCTTTTTTATGTCTCACGATGAATTTAATTGTTAAGTTTTTTATTTTGTAAGCTGATTTAACAAAATTTATATTGATCGCTTTCATCGTGTTGATGATACCTGTTGATTACAGAGATATCGACCTTTGAATTAAGTACGTCAGATGCATGTTAGAGTTTATGTGTTTCATTCATCGTGTAATATGTATTATGTCTTTTAGAGTAGTACAATCAACCGGAGTTCCTATTCCAAGGACCTACCTCCATAGAGAAATTGATTTCTTACAAACATATCACGATGAAGTAATTAAGGTGTTATGAAGGTAACTACGTATTATTTAAGTATGCCCTCGAGCCTATTCTACGAGTTACCTTAAGCGTATAGACAACAAGTAGTTTAACTGATATAATTTTTCATCTGTCTAATTTTATGCAAAGCGTGCATAGAAGACAGTTTCCGTGAAATTAATTGCTGTTCTACTTCTATCTGCGTGATCATTATTCAAAATTACTGAAGTAAATATTCTCTGTTAAATTAAAAAAGTAGCAATCTGAATATTTCAGCTTACAGTTTAAATCTAACGTTAAACGTTTACCAATGAAAATTTCAAAAAATTTAAAATATATAATTAAGTAAGACGAAAGCATAAATTCAAACATTTTTTTTAAAGATTGCAAATTAATCTTCATACTGAGATACCACTTTAACCCATGAAACTGTTTTCAGTTCAGCAACTAAGAGAGGCCTGTTAGTCTAAGAAATAGTCCACAGAAATTCAAAATGCCAAATATAAAATCATACATACGTAAACGAGTTCTTCAGAGTGGCAATGTCTAAAACCAGGGGAAACCAACTTGATGTAATATTATTCCCTCACAAATTAACGCTATGTAAAGATCTCTTACAAATATTTAATAATAGTAATAAAATTAGTTATTCAAAGAGTAGCAGCGTATTTGCTTCAGCAGAATCACTTGCATATAAAGTTAGAAGCAAATATACTTTGTCACAAAAAAAAAAAAATATGCACCCAGAAAGAAACAAACTACTATCACGAAACGTAACATGTGTGTAGTGTATGAGGAGATAAACAAAGGATTACAGATTCAGAACAGAAGATCGTTTTCTTAAGAAGTTATGGCATGAAGAATGTTACAAATCAGTAAGTAGTATAGCCATCTCTGACAGCTATACAAGCCGAAACACGATGTGGTATCGAATCAAGTAGGTCACCTACGAGTCCAGTAGAAGATAAATCCGTTGCTGATAAATGGCACCTGTTCGACTTCATAGCATAAGCAGTACGACCGGCGTTAGCAACCACGTAGCTGCGAGCAGTCATATTACCTTGATGGATCACTAGGTGATCGTGTGTCCCAACAAATCGCTACACACACTGTCACATCTTGTATAATCGCTGTATGTCTCTCGACAACTAATGCCTGATCGGACCGACGGCCTGGCCGCCTCCACGCGCTTGTGTGTTGGTCATCAGCACACAGACTGAATCAGGATTCCTCGTTGAAGACGGCACGTCTTAGCTGAACTCAGGCTGCTGAACTCAGGCTTGCCCGAGTTCAGCAGAAATCCAATCGACACTGCCTATTATGTGGGGTCACGTTGTTGATGCGGAATTAGCCGCTCTTATGATTCCTCGATCCTCGCACTCATTTGTGTTCCTGGGGCGCCCTGAACCTCCGGGATGTTGGACTATTTTTTCTATGATCCATTGTGCCCAACACCGAACAAGCACCATATCGCTCTGACCAAGGTGGCGGCCGATACACCTGCTCGACCGACCTGTTTCTCTAAGATCTATTATACGCCCCTTCTCGAAGCCCGACAACTGCTTGTACTGCCGCCTGTTATACCTTAGACGTATCTCAGTCACAGTACCGTCCATCCAAGTCGACAGATTCGTTTGAAATGCCATACGGTACGAGCAATGATGCTTTTAAACTCACATGCGCACAGCGCGCTTACCCTTGTCTCATTAGCGTCGAAATTTAAATTTGCATATCTCTTACTAGACTACATTCCTGCCGGGTTTTGTAACTGTGGCTCGATTTCTTCAGGATGGAATTTTTTTTTCCCGTGACAGAGTGTATTTCCCGCAGTTGTAGTCGCAACAAGATTAATTTCGATGGGAGATGAAATTTCGTAACAACGCCTTTTTCGAGGTGATAAAAAATGAAAAAGAAAATATATGAACAATATCTTAACATATTGCCTAAAGTACTGTTATAACAACTTACGAAGATAAATCCTTTAAAGATGACAAACAAAATAACAACTGAGACAAAATACTAAGAATAACAAACAACAAAATAATAAGAATTCTCACAGTTTCAATACAAAAGCTGGTTTCCGATTACAGTATTCTAATTTTGTTAGAAATGATGTTTCAGTCCATTGGTATTTTAATTACTAACCTATTTAGGTAATGTATTTGAAAATAACGAAGTTTTGTGGAAATTAAAGCAACATTTACTGAAGGCGGTTTGTAGTTGAACTGCTAATAAGTTGATCATGATCTCACACAACAAGCAAAAATGAGCGTTTTTCATACTGAGAAAACTAGTGAAATATTCATTTGCGACACATAAAAGAATCTTTGCGAAGGATTCCTACAAACAGGCATAAAAATGAAACCTTGAGTTAATTAGGATATAAGGAAAGTTTTATACTGCATTGTAATCTGCCACAGTACTGAGTATAAAAGGGAACGGCCCTGACTAGGCATTATAAGACAAGGACTCTCAAACTTTTTAAAACTTCTATTACAAAAATGAGAATAAAAACGTATGTACCATGATGTCTAAAAGGAGCGTCATTTCAAATTCATTTCGAATTTTTA
>KK114620.1:888540-931886 GCA_000611955.2 Stegodyphus mimosarum | reverse complement strand
TTAGACAAACAAAAAAAAAAAAAAAAAAAAAAAAAAAACAAAAAAAAAAAAAAAAAAAAAAAAAGGGGGAAAAAAAAGGGACAGTTCTACTGGACCGATTATCAAAATTCAATTTGCGTTTTACATGTCTCGAAAGCGCGACTTGGGATATATATTAGATTTATATATAGCATTGTTCTAGCATAGGTATTTTGACACAAAAGCGGACTTTTTCTGAAATAACACATAATGTTTTTTTCTATTGTTCTATTCTACGACACAAATTGTGCCAGAGTGCCAAGTTTTGTAAAAAATCGCACGAGTAATTTTTAAAAAATTAGCTCTCATAATTTTAACTCCTCCATGTTAATTGAATTTGGTATATATTTATTAATATCTCTTTTTTTATTAAGCTTATTTCATTCTTCCTTTCACATTTCGAAATTTAGGTTCATTCCAAATAAAATTTGCCCATTTTTTATGATTTATTTTTAAAATCTGTGTTTTTAAATAATCTTTATAAACTTTTCGAAAACATTTAATTATAATCTATAAAATGTTTACTATCATCTTAAAGCAGATGTATTTCTAAGCCTACCTGCAAAAAATTAGAGTTTTTTATTCAAAATTTCCTACAATATACGTGAATTTACATGTTGGCGCGTTTTCAAATTTGGCATGTTTGTTATAAGCGATAATAACACCAAATGCGGTTTACGCACTTTGTTAAAATTATTTGAAAGTATGAAAGATGACTTTTTCCTCTTGTGTGCAATGGGAAAAGGAAAGGAAAATATGTTGCTGTAAATTAAGAAGTTCGCCAAGTGAATTATTCTTGACGCAAACTGAAAAAAATGCACCAAGATAGATTTTCAAATTTCTCACCAAAAATTACGAAATTTAACACCCAGTCATAATTTGAAACGTAGAATCGAAGTATGGAAAAATATTGCTATATTATTTTAGAAAAAGTCCGATTTTGTGTCAAAGTACCTATGTTAGAACAATGCTATATATAAATCTGATGTATATCCTAAGTCGCGCTTTCGAGCCATGGAAAGCATAAATTAAATTTCGACAATCCGTCCAATAGAACAAAAGACATAGAACTGTCTAGGTTTTTTCTTTCTTTTTTTTTTCCTTTTTTTTTTTTGGAAAGTGTACCATTAGTGGTACATGCACCATGGTTTGAGAAACCCTGGCATAAAGAACTGAGATATTGGTTTTAATGCCCTCTTGTGGTACAACGGTGAATGTATCGGTCAGGCACAGAGAAGTTCTGAGTTTGAGTACAGACTAAGGCAAGTGTTAAACAAGTATTTGTTGCTACCAAACAATGTTTTGGTCCAAAAGCAGCTAGTCTCGAAACGAGATTTCTCATTGGTTCACTGTAAATGGCATACCACGTTTCGAATTCTTGAAAACATATACACTCACTTCCAAAATTTAAGCATGAAGATGTAAAATGCAAAAACAATCAACAAATACTCCTTTTATTGAAACAAAATTCGGCAGGAAGGTAGCATATATATTTACGCATAAAACAAAATCAATAATTATATACAGAAATGAAGACAATATTAAATTTTTGTAAGTTATCAGATAATGACATACTGTAGATTTAAACAGAATTCTGTATAAAGTGAAAATAAACAGCATAAAATGAAAAAAAAGGACATTAATAGGGTATGTGATCCCTCCTCATCTACATACAAAGTTTACACCTTGTGACCATGCTTTCAATTAGGCGGTCAACGACCGTAGAATTAAGCAATCGCCATTCTTCTTGTAGAGCACTTTCCAGCTAAATAAGAGTGGCTGGAGGTGGGAAAACGTGAAGATACAGCACGGCCGAGAGCATCCCAAAGATCTGTCCCATGTGGGATCAAGGTCGGGCGAATATGCTGGCCACGCCATACGCGCAATCCCTTCAATCTCCAGGTAGTCATCGACGATGTCAGCTCTATGGGGACGCGCGTTAGCGTTCATTAAAACAAAAGTAGGGCCAACTGCTGCTGCGTACAATATCACAATGGGCTCTAGGACTTCATCTCGATAGTGGACAGGCGACAAAGAACCCGTTTAAACATGTGCAGGTCGGTGCGGTATCATAATGAAATCCTAGCCCGCACCATAATGCTTCCGCCTCGGAATGCATGATGTTCGGTTATGTTTTGGGACTGATTGCGTGATCGTTGTTCACGCCATATCCTTACACGCTTGTCATCTGGCTCCAGAGCAAATCTTGACTCATCAGTAAACATGACATTCCAATTGACATGTTCCCGGCACCACTGTAATCGTGCCCCTCTTGATTGGACGGATAGAGGAACACAAACTCGAGGTACCCGGGCGGACAGTCTACTCATATGTAATCTTCCGCGTACAGTAGCTGCAGATATCGCCTTACCAATGGACACTGTACCCAAAGATGTCACACGTGTGGAGGTCGCTCTGCGATTCCGCTTGGCTACAATAGCAATATATCGATCTTCCGCGGGGGTTGTAACCCTTGGACGACCTGCAACGGGCCATCGGACAACTGTCTGTGTGGTTTGGAATTGTTTCCATAAACGTGAAATTACAGAATGATGAAAGTCGAAGAAAAGAGCAACATCTGTAATCGACTGTCCTGCTTCAATGCGCCCCACATCACGCCAGCGCTCAGAATCTTCCATTCGTCTTCTGGAAGTCATAGAAACACGTATGTGTTGAAAACAAATTGTACGAATGTTTTAAACACCTTCCATCAGCACTTACAATCAACTTCTGTAACCCTTCATAAAGCTGGCTTCTTATAAGACTGCCTTTTTTGCCTATTTCTTGACAAGAAAGCGCGATTGGCTGTTACCTAACATATTTGCATACTTCCATCTACCTCTGCAATGATTTGCACTCTCTTCAATTCTGAATGGCTTCCGGAAATTAGCATTTTCCTCTCCGTGATTAATTTTTGGAAGTGAGTGTATTATCTCCCCTTATCATTTATAAAGGAATTAAATAATGTATATATATATATATGTTCCTCGCCTTGTGAAGAAACGACGGCATCTTAAGTGATCAAATTTCGAATAACGTAATCCTTCACCAGAACATGTGCTCCGGAAAGCCCAAATTTTGAATTTCGGTTTTGAAATTATTTGTTTTATAGTTCGTAAACCCTTAATGAATTTCTCATTAGTAAATTCAACGATTTGAAAGCGAGCAGGGCCAATACTGTTCGAAATAAAACATTTTTATCTCCAACGTGCAAGACTGTTGCCATTGGGAAAAATGTAAGATATTTATCTTTCAGTTTTAATTAACAAATTCGGTTCTGTGAAAGCAATGCTTCGCCGCGGCCGAAAATAAAATAATTTTGTGTTCCAGACGCCAGCATGTTGCCATATAGTAAAGTCTAAAATTATTTCAAATTTAGTCTGGAAGGTTATTGAATAATAAACTGTGTGATTTAAAGCAATAAACACAGTTCTTATAAATATAGTTTTCTACCTTTTAATGTTATTGATCTAAAGAAACATATATTAAAATCATAAGATGTCTAATTAGAAATATTCAACATTTTCATGCAATTACACTAACTGGACTTATTTAAATCATTATATACTTTTTCTTTTTTATAATAACTATTTCAGGTGGCTGGTCTCAAAATCAGGTAGACTTTAAAGAAATAATATAGAGAATATAAAAATATGTATGGCAACCTCTAACACTCTGTCGGGAATTCTAAAGATATGCAGTTTTTAAATATTTTGTGATTTTTGCTGTTGAATTGAATTTTATGTGGCATAAGTGCGAAGAACTGGAATTGAATTTTATGTGACATAAGTGTGAAAAACTTTATTTATTAAAGAATAAATAAATAAAGTTAACACATAAAAATTAATAATAAAAAGTAAAAAAAAATTATTAGCGATCTTACCAAGAAAACTAAATATTGATACGATAAACTAAGAAAAAACAGAAAAAAATAAAAATTCAATTCTGCATTAGGAATTCTAAACATATGCAGCTTTTAAAAGTTTTAAGATTTTGTTGCTGAACTTTATGTGGCGTAAGGGCAAAGAAAACGATGTTTAATAATAAAGCTAAAAATACAAAAAAAGGGGGCGGGTTAGCAAGAGTGAGTGAAAGAGCAGGCTAATAGACTGAGATCTCAGCGATGCGTAAAAGACCTTAACAAACCCTTTTAGGAGCCCATTAAAATTTGATAACTTTCAAACTTTTTTCCCCTACAAAATATTATTCACTGATAATTTGCAGGTTTGCTATAAACTGTTATTTTTGTTTGGCTGTAAGTCCATTACAATATTGTATTCATTGCTTTAGCTGGTTATAAATATATCCACATTCATATATATTACTTCATTTCATTAATAATTGCATTATATCCATCATTCCGTCCTCCTAGTGTAACCTCTTATTCAGATACGTTGCTGGCCATTAAATTTGCTACCACCATGAAAGCGGCATGCAGTAAACGTCAAATTTGCATGAAAGGTACTACATGCCGGGATATGCATGTGATTAGCATTTCCAGAGCATGCGCAAAAAGCAGGTATATGTAAAACCATCTATACTGTGTATAAATAGGAATCCTGCCCGATGTTTAACGATAACAGCAATTGAATCACTGCGTGTTACACTGCTTGGAAGCATGGAAACATTTTCCGCATCCCTAAACCTAGAAAACTGGCTGAAGATCTCTCGAGATATCGGCCGATTAGTTTACTGTCATCGTTGGGAAAGATCCTTAACGCATCATCTATAACAGACTGAAGACATGTTATGCACAAATTGCAGATGAACAACATGCTTTCCAGAGAGGCCTTCCAGGTATTCACCATTTAGTACGAATTTCAGAATTCATTGGAACGGCAATACGCAATAAATATAGTGCAGCTATCCTCATGCTAGACTTAGCCAAAGCCTTTGGTCGCGTCTGGCATAAAGGTCTTATTCACAAGCTTTATATACAGATGGATATTCTTCGAGAACTGGTTCTAACCATCGCATTATTTCTTCACAACAGGTCTTTCTTGAGTGAGACAAGGAAACTGCATCTCTTTTCCACACCAGTCTGTGCTGGTGTCCGCCTAGGTTCCATTCTTGGGCCATTCCTGTATTTGATCTATGCAAATGACTTCCCGAAATTTAAAGACAATCACAGCACTCTAACTGAGTGTTAAACCGATGACACTGCCATCATTACCCGTTCGAGAAGACCGAATCACGCTCTCGGAAGGATCCAAGATGAGACTTTCCTTTCTTCTATTGACGGAACAGTTGCCCCACTGGGTTAGGTGCTTTTCAGCCTGTTGGATCCCGTCGACGGAATTAAAAATAAATAAATAAATATAAGTAAAGAGCTTAGTAGTGTCCTCCGGGAATTGTTTACATTTAGAGCTAAGTGCTGTGTCTTCCGGGAATCGACCACGTTAAACGAGGAACATTTTTCACTATTAGGCATGCAGATATATTAAGGATATGGTATAGACTTTGGTACAGATGTAAAGATGAACAAATACATTACGAATTGTGAAATACATTAAATGAGTTCTGGATTAAACACAAATAAAAACAAAACAAAACACAAAAACAAGACATTAAGTAAATTAATATATGTACACCGCGGGCTGCTGACTGCATAGTGTCCAAGAAAAGAAGTCACTCCAGGCTGTCAGCAATGCTTTTAGCAATGGTAATGCAGTCTCTAATGCGGCTGAGCGCATATTTATTCTTAATTGTGTTCTTGAACCATGCCGGCATATTGATTGCAGCTGGTCTTTTTAGATGTGAATTCACTGTGTGCGAACAATCATACAAATAATGATCTGGGTCACCAGTACTGGCACAGATACATTAGTCGCTGTTTCTTAGGCGCAATCTGTGAAGATAGGATATATATGGGCCATGCCCTGTCAGATACTGTGTGACTTACGCAGAGCTGCTATTTAAATTCTAGTTCACTTTTGGATGAAAATAATACAGTCTTCTGCCTGTTGTGCTCGACTCCCAGTTGTTTTGCCATTGTTTCATTAGTTCACACTTTAGAGCGGTTTTCAGATGTGAGTGCGGAAGGAGCACACTAATGCTACTCACATGGGGTTCATTAGCTGCGCTTCTCGCAATCACATCTGCTGCTTCACTTCCTTTAATCTCCGTACGTCATTGCAAGAAAAATGTTGATAAGGAGTTAACACGTTTTAGTGAAAATGTGCCTAAGATCACCAAGGTAACAAACCTAAAAATGCGAATTAATTCCACTCTTACTTGGAACTCGCATTATCTGTTGTCATAGGCAAAGCTCCAGGAGTATCACGAAGATTAAACAACATTCTTGACTCATCTTCAGCACTGGATCTTGCAAGGAAAAAGCGAATTATACCTTTATAGAAAGAATTTACATTCACTACACAGGCCGGGATTTTCCAGGTTATAACTAACTAACCTCTATTCTTCGTCCTATACTGACCTATACTTCTCCAGCATGGTGCACAGCCTCAGAACCTGACTTTATTAAATTACAAGCGTTCCAAAATAACTCTCTGCGTAAAATCACTAGGACCTGGTTTATTCGCAATGAGGACTTGCAAGGAGAACTAAAACTCGAAGATCTAAAAGCTTTCATTAGTAATCTAAATAATAACTTCTTCACTAAGTCATTTCATACGGTACTCTTAACCATGCAGATAACTTCAAATATGAACTTCTCGAAACAGAGTTCAGTCTCAGACCCTGTGCTATCTATTTATTAACTTGTGACATTTAATATTCACTTCTCTTCACCTGCACTGATATTTGTTTTTCTTTCTCTCTGCATTCTGATTTTCTTAAAACCTAATTTTCAAGCAGCATTCGCTCCGGTCAGTATTTGGGGGGTTATCATCCACGTTACTGAGTCGGGGAATCAGAAATCTTTGACTTCTCCTCTTCACATTCAGTGCTCTGCGTAATTCTTACAAACTTGTTTTATGTTCAGCAATACTTTTCGTTATGCGCCGAAGTTTTGATTATTTGTATATTTTATTTATTACTCTTTGATGGTTACACGCTGTCACTCATTATGCCATTTTACATTTACATGTGCTATCCCCTACACAATGTTATTCACAAGCTTTGAACTTAAAGCACATCTATAATCTAGCAATTCACCCGCAGAAACTTTCATTAGCGGTGATTATGTGTGGTTTCCTCAAATCGGATTATCTGAGGTACTGGTAGCAGCGTGGTAAAACTCTCGCTGACGCCAGCCTAAAGCTTAGTATCATAGTATCGGGTTTCACATTAGAAAGCAGTATTCAACAGTACGTAACAGAAAGACACCCTTATGAAAGTTTCCATACATTTTCTGCAAAAATCAAAAGAATAACTTTTTTAAAGGTAAACTTACCTTTAAAAAAAGGAAAGAAAAGAAAAAAATAGGTTCTATCCCATATATATTCGTCGTAAGCAATTTGATTACTGTTCGTGATTTAATGGATTTACTTGCTTGATGCTTCCACGGAGCTATGGCATAAATAATCAGTACAAATTCTAACTCGGTTTTATCATAAACCAGTGCAAAGTTAAAGATAGACCCTGCTATATCTTAACATATAACCCAAGTGGATGTAGTCTTTCATAACATTGTGAAAACAAATTAGAACACTAGGATGAAATCTTTTCATGCTTATGAAAAATAAAACAGAAAGAAAGAAAGATGAACCTTACGATTACTAAGAATAACATTTTGAGCCTCATGTGGAAAAATATGAATTACATATGTAAAATCTGTAAGATATGATACACGCACAATAGCTCCATCTTATACTGTTGGCAATAGGCTGCGGTCTCGAGTTTTAAGCTCGGATGTGACACGGATGTTAATGACTGTATAATGTCTTTGCAAAATTGGGGTATATAAAATCCGCTAGTCTGAAAATCCTCCCGAGGAGCTAGTGATAGGGAAAAAAGGGTACGAAATTATCATTGTTCCTCATTGAGCTGCAAGAAGACATTCCTTCGCCACGTGTGCTCAAGGTCTCTGGCAAACTATAGGCACATTCTCTGATTCTTCGCATTATTAGTCATGGTAGCTTTGCAATTTGATGGTTCCTGGGCATAACAATAATAACAAGGATATAGGGATAAACAATAATAACAAATAACAAATCACCATTTATTTCCAGGTACGATCAGTTGCGACTAAATTTTGTCAACCAAAACATTCATTAGTCGAACTGCGTCGTAAGTAATTGGAAATCTGAATTTACTGATTTTCAGTTCAGTTTACTGATACTTCATAAATGTGTGCGTGTGTTTGCCAGTCACAAACCAGAAAATAACTTACCTAGCACATTCTAATCCTTTGCACGCTCCTTTCGAAACAACAGCATTGTCTTTTACTCCCTGAGTCCTCAATGCAGTTAAAAGCTCTGAAAAAGAAATTTATTATTAATAAATTCTTACTTTACTGAAGGTTTTAATGTTACGTAAAAAGCTGAGCATGTTTGCTACATTTTGCGAAAAAAAAATAACAAATCGAGGATACGCTTTAGCCACACATACATTATTTTGCAACCAGCTATTTAATGAGTAATTTTTTCCCTGCTTTTCAACATTTTATTCACTTGGGCCTAACATATATTATGTTTCACTGAGTACGTTTTAAAAGAAATCTGTTTTTTCAGCACAAAGTTTTTATAAATTTACGAAAAACAATTTTAGAGTGCTGTTTTCCTGTGCCTGTCCACTTTACTATAAACTAAACATTAACACACGTAACTTAATTTTTCTTTTTACTGCAGACTCTGAATTCGAAGGAGGATTCCTGATTGTAACTGAGCCTTAGATTCTAAAAGCATCTTTCAAATATTCTAAAGGGCAATAACTATTCTAAAGGGCGTATTTTATGTCAAACAAGGCGTCTGAAAATCAGTTCTCACAATAACAACAATTAGAACTGAAGCAGTGTTGGTGGTAGCGGTTTTTATGGTACATGACCTGAAAGACTGTATGCGCTAATCAGATGTTAGATATCTCAGTGCACCAATTAGATAAAAGTACAAGTTATTTCCAAACACAAGTTTAAAACAGCAGCAAACTTATAGAATCAGTTGAAGTAGTAAGATGATGATGCTAAGATGAACAGTTACATAAAACTCAGATAATGACTTCAGATGCAAAAGAGGAGTAAAATAAAAAAAAAAGACGAGATACATTAAATTACACAGTATTGCAGTATCAAGAAAAAACTTCAAAACAAAAATCAAATTAAATAATAAAGACCCGTCTCTTTCAGGTACTGATATAAATTGGCACTGACCTTTTTTCCCAATTATACAGTCAAGAGACAAGTCACAATCGCTAAAATGCTTCAATCGAAGTTTGTTAGAATACAACAAAATGTGTCGTACCGATAGAGCACTATCACAATTCGAACAAACAGCTTCACTTTCGGGCTTCAAATTGTGCATGACTCGCGTGTAAACAGTTCTACGGTGGGTTATCAATACTTCATCCTCCTGATTTATAGTAACCTCCTAATATTCTACTTTAGATTTGACTGTACTTAATTTAATCGAAAACAGATCATCTGAGCATAAATGCCATTTATTTACGATTCTTTACCTGATGACCATTCTAATACCTCTCTGGCGGACAGGCCGATTTGACAAATCTGTTGAGGCTCTGCTGCTGTGTTTGTCAGCTCAGTACCCTCAATACCTATTTGTCCAGTAACTCAGCAGTAAAAGATCAAATATCCATGGAACTTTAAATTTTGACATAGTCTTAGAATGCCAACTACGCTCACTTCCAAAAGTTAAGCATGGAGAGGAAAATGCTAATTTCCGGAAGCCATTCAGAATTGAAGAGGGCGCAAATCAATGCAGAGGTAGATGGAAGTATGCAAATATGTTAGGTAACAGCCAATCGCGCTTCTTGTCAAAAAATACGCAAAAAAGTAGTCTTATAAGAAGCCAGCTTTATGAAGGGTTACAGAAGTTGATTGTAAGTGCTGATGGAAGGTGTTTAAAACTTTTGTACAATTTGTTTTCAACACATACGTGTTTCTATGACTTCCAGAAGACGAATGGAAGATTCTGAGCGCTGGCGTGCTGTGGGGCGCATTGAAGTAGGACAGTCGATCACAGATGTTATTCTTTTCTTCGGCGTTCATCATTCTGTAATTTCATGTTTATGGAAACAATTCCAAAACACGCAGACAGTTGTCCGAAGGCCCGTAGCCGGTCGCCCAAGGGTTACAACCCCCGCGGAAGATCGATATATTGCTATTGTAGCCAAGTGGAATCGCAGAGCGACGTCCACACGTGTTGACATCTATGCTTACAGTGTCCATTGGTAAGACGTATCTGCAGCTACTGTATGCCGAAGATTACATATGAGTGGACTGTACCGGGTACCTCGAGTTTGTGGACCTCTACCCGTCCAATCAAGAGGGGCAGGATTACAGTGGTGCCGGGAACATGTCAAATGGAATGTGTCTGACTGGGGCAATGTCATGTTTACTGATGACATTGCTCTGGAGCCAGATGACAAGCGTGTAAGGATAGGGTGTGAACAACGAACACGCAATCAGTCCCAAAACATCACCGAACATCACGCATTCCGAAGCGGAAGCCTTATGGTGCAGGTAGGGATTTCATTAGGATATCTCACCGACCTGCATATCTTTAAACGGGGTTCTTTGACGGCTGTCTGGTATCGAGATGAAGTCCTAGAACCCATTGTGATATTGTACGCTTCAGCAGTTGCCCCTACTTTTGTTTTAATGGATGATAACGCACGTCCCCATAGAGTTGACATCCTCGATAACTACCTGGAGAGCGAAGGGATCACGCGTATGGCGTTGCCAGCATATTCGCCCGACCTTAATTCCATTGAAAATCTTTGGGATGCTCTCGGATGTGCTGTATCTTCACGTTTCCCACCTCCAGCCACTCTTATTGAGCTGGAAACTGCTCTACAAGAAGAATGGCGAAGAATCCCGGTACAGTCCACTGAGGTGGTTGACCGCCCAATTGAAAGCATGGTCACAAGGTATAAACTTTGTATACAGATGAGGCGGGATCACATACCCTATTATGAATTTCACCAATGTTTTAATACTTTGCGGCGTGGTGTTGTGCCCGTTCGTTTGTATGGTGTGATTGTTTGTTGTGTCTGTGTTGTGTTGTTGATATGTGTTTTCTTCCTTATTTTAATTTGTTTTTAATAACACAGTTTTTTTTATTCAGTTATATTTATTTTTTTACTTTCCTGTTGTGCCGTCTATCCAACTTTTTTAATATAAGATAAAAGAAAGGAAAGTGAGAAAGAGATTGGGAGAGAGGGGTTAAATTGATACTGATTTGTAGTGGCAATCATGCTGGATGTGATTATGCTGTTTGTGATGTGAATGAAACACCCCTTTTTGATCATAAGATCATTTCGTGATCAGGCGGGTTGGGGTGTTTTCAGCAAACGTACCCTATTAATATCCTTTTTTTTCATTTTATGCTGTTTATTTTCACCTTATACATAATTCTGTTTAAGTCTCCAGTATGTCATTATTTGATAACTTACAAAAATTTAATATTGTTTTCATTTCTGTATATAATTATTGATTTTGTTTTATGCATAACTATATATGCTACCTGCCTGCTGAATTTTGTGTCAATCCAAGCAGTATTTGTTGATTTTTTTGCAATTTACATCTTCGTGATTAATTTTTGGAAGTGAGTGTACTAAAGAAATCTGGACAAATCAGTTGAGGCTTTGCTGTTGCGTCTGTCAGCTCAGTACCGTCTATACCTACACATCCAGTAACCCAGCAGTAAAAGATCTGATATCCATGGAACTTTAAATTCGTATAGTCTTAGAATGTCAACTACTAATGAAACCTGGGTTTCAAAAAATTTCTCACGACTTTAGTGCAATAAGCGAACCACTGTGAATTACAAACTTTGTCAGGAATAGTTTAGAGACGAATGCCAGAGCAAAACACACAGCACATAATTCAGCAGTCAAGTTGTAGAGACATTAGGTATTTTTGGAAGCATCAGACATGAAAAATGAGCAACGCTTTCCCCGGGAATCGACCCACGGAGCTCTCGGTTACGCGTCAAGCATGCAGACCACTACACCACGAAGGCATGCGAAGAAGACGGGAGAAACACCTTATAAAGTCAAAATAGGCATCGTGCAATTGTTTGCTCTCCGTAAGGTTTCCAATTAGAAATGACGTTCTTGCATTACCATTTGTTTTTGAACCTTCTGTGTATATGGGGACAAAACTTCTGTATTCATGCCTGTGCTCAATGAAATACTATCTCGTTAGTGCTTTTCTTATCAAGACTGTGGAAGACATCCAGAAACCGAACTTCCGGGTTTTTCCAAGAAGAGATTTCGAGGTGCTTCAATGTCTGTGCCTTTACATTATATATGAAATATTTTTCTATCAAAGGGTGAACATTTTCAGAGAACGGAAGGATACAAAGCGTCCGTGATGTAAATAAGTTGTAACCGTCATCAAGACGAGATCTGGTTAGGATGATCAGGTTGACACATAATACTGAAGCACTGACGAAGAAACAATTGTTACGCTGAAGCGATCTTGCGGACGATCAACATACATGCTCTGAACAAGAGATGTCCTGAAAGTTCCAGAACAAACTCATAGCATCTGGTGATGAACAGGGTCAAGTTTTAACAAAACGGAAGATCGTGCAGATCCATAAACAAAAGAACTGTAGTCTAAGCTGAAACGGACGTGATCTCTGTAAATACGAAGTAAAAAATAATGTTCCGCGCCCCAGGATATCTTCGTCACGACTTTTAAAAAATTTAAGATTCTGAAACACTTCTTCCTCAAGTAAAGGACATGGGGAAGGAAAGTAACCTTTCAGTCAAACATCACTCTTAATATCTTCACTTCAGGTATAACTAGAATTAATAAGCTTTGAAGGTGAATATCAGGCTCCGGATGAAGATTCCGCTTTTTCCAAAAATTTACAGATACGAGTTTCACTTTAAAAGATATATAAAGCCTCGCCCATTTGACCTGGTCTTCTGGATCCTTTCGGAGTAACCTTCAAGTATCTCTTCGCATATCTTATATTTCTACTCTGTATCTGCAGATCACCAACAAACAGCGATCTTGAAATGGTAGGAGGAAGCTTTTTTAAAATAGAGTTTATCCTTGAGCAAAAAGGAGTAACACTAAGAACACAGGCCTGATGACATCCAGTTCTTGATAGAAAACATCTGATAACACAAAATCAGTCCTCAATTGAAATAACCTAACCTTAAAAGCATTCTGTATGAATATTAGCAAAATATTTGTTGTTGAACAAAATATTTCCTGTTCCAAAATTTCATGTGATGTATGTTTCTTGTGATGTTTTCTCTTTGGATCAATTCAATAAGTGAACTGGATGCAACTGGGTCAGTTCAATAGGTTAATTAATGTATTTTAAAATAATTTATTAATACTTAAGTATTGTCAAATGCGGCAAAAACGAATAATTCATTTTGCGAAAATCTGCTCATCTGTTCCTTTGCTGCAAATTAAATGTGATTTAATACATCTTTCTGCGTTATAAAGTCAAACGTTTTAGTATAAATACACTCTTAGTCAAAAAAAAACGACGCACCGAGAAGATAAAAAGCAAATTGGACACAAATTGATATCCATACACGTTTCGACGGAAATTGCAAAATTTTACGTTTTAGCTACCAATGAATGAACAGTTGTCGCTACAGCGCATCTGATCTGCGCAACTGGCAGGATATTTAAGAGGAGAAATTACGATTCCAGGTCATAAATTCTTCACGAATTTCATTCCGTGTACTCTAGTAGACAGTAACTATGCCTCGCATTCAAGTGCACGATATGCGCAGATGTCAGAATTTGAGAGAGGTCGTGTAGTTGGGCTCAGAAGCCGCTTGGCCTTATCGGCGAATAGCTCGACATTTGAGCAAGAACGATGCCATTATTAGACGATGGTGGAAGGAATGGGTGAACCATGGCCGCACACAGCGTCAAGAAGGAAGCGGTAGGCCTAGAGAAACAACAGAACGTGAAGACCAAGCAATCGTCAGAACGGCACTCACAGCCCCAGATGCATCATTATCGTCGATTGTACGTGCAACTAGTGCTTCAGTGACTGCAAGGACCTTTCATAGACGGCTCACAGAAAGGGGGCTGAGGTCACGGCGCCCCTTGCGCCGACTACCATTGACCTCTGTACAACGTCAGGCCCGTTTGCATTGGTATCGGGCACATTCGCACTGGAATGTCAGTGACTGGAGTAAAATAGTCTTCAGTGATGAGTCCCACTTTGAACTGAGGCCTGATGACCGGCGAACTGGAGTCTGGAGACGCCCCGGACAGCGGTGTGATACCAAACTGACTGTCTTCCGGCAGACAGGCCAACAACCAGAAGTAATGGTCTGGGATGCAATTTCATTTCATAGTCGGACCCCTTTGGTTGTCATCCGTTGCAACCTTACAGCACAGCGGTACGTTAACGAAATTCTAAAGCCCGTTGTGTTGCCCTTCATGTCATGCCACCCTGGGCTTACATTTCAGCAAGGTAATGCCCGCCCCCACACTGCACATGTTTCTACTGCTTGCCGAACATTACCCTGGCCAGCAAGGTCGCCAGATTTCTCTCCTATTGAGCACGTTTGGAGCATTATGGGCAGGGCCCTCCAACCAGCTCGGGATATTGACGATCTAACGCGCCAGTTGGACAGAATTTGGCACGATATCCCTCAGGAGGACATCCGCAACCTCTATCAATCGATGACAAGATGAATAACTGCTTGCATAAGGGCCAGAGGTGGACAAACGCGTTACTGACTTTTTCACTTTGTGAAGCTCTATCACTTCAATTAATCATCCAATTTTTCTCAAACTTTCAAAGATTCAAAATGCTATGACACTGCTAAAAAGGAAGTTAAGCCATCAAACTGGTGAGATCGAAGGAATTAGTGCAATTTATTAAAAGACGAAATGCTGCCAGGAGGCAGTTTCAAAGAACCAGATCCCGTGCGGACAAAACTATGTTTAATAGGCTCTGTGATGCACTCAAGTCTCATACTAATTATTATGCACAAACCCACTGAGCCAACACCTCGAGTTCCTCTCCCCGGAGGACAACTCTATTTGGAAAGCGATCTAGAGGTACAAAAATACCACAATCCCATTTCGCCCCTTAAAGGCCCTCACAGGATCCACTACACTAGGGCAGAGAAGGCAGAACTTTTAGCACAGCATCTAGAATCTCAGTTTCGCACAAACAACATGAACAGAAAGAACAGAACAGTTAATTAGTTAGTTAATTAGTTAGTTAATTATAGTACAGAACAGTTAATTGCTCATTTTCATAACAATTACACATCAAACCCAAGCACTGACAACAAGATTTCAGTCATACCGTCGGAAGAGTGTGATTGCATCAAGAAATTAAAGAACAATAAGAGCCCAGGATATGAATGGATTACTAATCGGATGATCGAAAAGTTCCCAGTGAAAACTCTGATGTATTTTACAAAGATTGTTAATTTGGTCCTAAGCACTTTCCTCAATGCTGAAAACTAGCCAAAACCATGCCTATTCCAAAGCCGAAAAAAACTGCTAATCTGTCATAATCTTATAGACATAAGTCTTTCGTCTTATGTCAGTCTTTCGTCTTCGACTTATGACTTTTGTCATAAGTCTTTCGTCTTCTTTGAGTAAAATAGTCGAAGCAGTCCTGCTCTTGAGAATAAACCAACACCTGGATCAACATGGAATTATCATCCCATATCAATTTGGATTCAGAGGTAAGCACTCGACCTATCCTTGCTGGGGTCGCACAAGGGTCTCTTTTAGGGCCTACATTATTTAATACATACGTGAACGACATCCTAGTTACACTCAGCACTACCTACAATCGCAGTGTATGCTGACGACACTGCGATCCTCACTCAAAGTGCCTTTGTTAGCCCAGCAATACAACGGTTACAAGATTACATTAACACGCTTGAGACTTGGCTGGTAAAATGGAAGATTAAGGTAAACGTCGACACAGGCACTTATGTTTACCACCAAAAATAAGTTCAACCGAAATTTTCAATTTTATGGAAACAATATCCCATGGGCCAAGCAAGTCTTATACTTAAGGGTGAACCTCAGTAAAAACTCTCTCATGGAACCCACACATTACAGCTATATTAAGAAAGTTTCGAGTTAGTAAAATTCCACTTCACCACTTAATTGCTCGAAATAGCGTACTTTTTATAGATAACAAGTTGTTTATTTATAAGACCGTTTTGCGTTCCATATTGTGTTATGCCTGCCCTGTATGGGCCTATTCATGCAAATCCTATCGAAAAATGTTACAACAGGCCCAGCATCTGGTGCTCAGACAGATTTCAAATGCACCATGGTACATAAGAAATCACAAAATACATACAGAGTTAGGGGTTGAAGAATTAAAATACTTTTATTGCCGGCTTGCCCGGTAATTTTATGAAAACTTGAATGCCATTGATAACCCTGTAATCAAGGTATATGACTATGATATTAATGACCCATGCAACAGTAAAAGACCTATGGCTATCTTAAGTAATTATATGACCTAATATTGCAATGTCTCTCTCATTTGAGTTGTATATAAAGTTATTTATTTAGATCTAGTAATTTACTTTTTCTTAGTGTGGCACCAATTGAACTCGCACTTGCACCTTGTGCTTAGTGTAATTTCTCTTGTACTATTATGCCTTGTTCCCATCAGGTCCTTCACCAGCTCACCAGGCACTTTTCAGTCTTCCCAAGGTCGCTTTCATAGTCTTATGCTTAACTTTTAACACGATGTATAAATTTCTTAATATCTATTTACTCACACCATTTTGGTCTTAATATCTAATCTATATTCAATCAGATGTTACCTTAAGTTGTGATAATAGTTATAGTACATACATATCTATGAAATTTAAAAAGATAGTTAATATTATGCTAGGATATTTACCTGGATGATTCGAAGTACGTATTTTGTTCGATGTAGGGTAGGGTCCATGACCCAAACAGCCTGGTATTGCAGCAATACAATACAGTCATATTTAAGATGCATTTTAGTTCCTGTTGAATCGCATTTAAGTAATAAATTTAATTTTTATATGTAACTAGTTCTAATTTATGTAGCCTTTGTTATTATTGATTTTAATTTTATCTTCAATTTACATGAAACATATAACACCAAAATATTGGAGCCTGCCAAGTGTACTATATCAATCACTGCACATTATTTTGTGAATGAGAAAAATATTTATAGAATTAAAGCATTAGCTCAACAAATGCACTTTTAAAACCACTTGAGAAAATAAAATTGCTTTTGCACATTTCTAGTAGGTTTCACCTTATCTGAAAAATACCGTTACATGCGAACGGATTCGTAATGTATTGGATTCACATAGAACCGATGATAGCCTGTTAAAATTTATTCTCTCAAAAGAAACACTTTACATTTCTGGAAAGTTTTACAAAAGGACTCGTACAGCCGTTCTGAGTAAGACAGAGCACAATCATTATTTACCATTTCAAACTGCTAAGAACGTTAAACAGAACACAATACAAAGCGCTTCGGAAAAGGCGAAGCTTGTACAAACTCTCAATATTCTGAATTCAACTCTGCATTGAGTTGAAAATTGCTTTAGTACTTTAATGTGAGCTTCTTATGCTTTAATAGCCTACAAAATAGGCTGCTAAGAACTCTAATGAAGTTACGCCCACTGGGGTTTAAGCCTGAACTTTTGCTCAGAAGTACACGCAGTTGATAGGCAGCAGTGCTTGTTCTACCTGCTACGTAATTCGTGTGTGTATTCCAGGTCAAACGCTGGTTAAAACCTACCCCAAGATAACTTACTTTGTCAATACGAGGCATTTTCTGCCCAAAATGATATAATGGCTAGACAGTTACATTCTGAATTCTGCGACGAATCAAGTTTTGATTTACTTGAATGAATCGAAATCTGCTATTTGGAACACCAAGCTTCAATATGAAAAATAAAGTACTGCAGCACACTTATGGCTGCGTTGGGCTGAATAGATCTAGCAGCTACCGCAGTATCATCTACGTAGCACGCCAGAATCATGTTGCTTTGGAGGTTATTGCTAGGGAAGTCCGCAACATAGAATAAGTAGACCACTGGTTCCAAGCACAACTGTTGCGGGACGCCAGCATTGCCATATTTGTAGGTTGAATAACTTTCACCACAGCTCACCGCAAAAAGCCTGTTCATAAGGTACGATTAGAAGAATAAGCTTACGCGGAAAGTAAAGATTAATCAACTTGTATAAAAGTCCCGCATACCAGACGCAGTCGAAGTCTTTTGCTACGTCCAGCAGGAGGACAGCTGTGCAGCATTTATGACATAAGGCGCGGCCCGCAAATTCAACCAGGCGAAGCTACTGTTTGCAGTGGATAATTCCTTCCTGAAGCCGTACTGATAGTCTGGAAGATGATGAAGATAGGGTTCTATTCTGAGCAAATGATCCGCCCGAATAAATCTTACCAAACGTGGGAAGAAAGATCATTGGTCTACAGTTTTCAGCTTTAGAAGTGTCCTTTTGAGGCTTTGGAAGAAGGAAAATTTTGGCAATTTTCCACTGATGTCGAAAATAATACAGCGTTAAACACGCATTCAAAATTGCAAGTTTTGAAAAGGCGTTGCTGAGAACTGAGTTGCTGAGTCTCCGTCTTATATAAGTTTTCCACGGTCACCGAGAAAATTCCAGTACCTTCGATTTTTCGAAATTTCTAGAAGGAATATACAGTTTTCATATATGGTTTACATATTAGTTTTACGTATAATCCCCGGATACAATTACGGTTGTGTATAGGGATAAGATCAATTTCAGTTGTACAGGGATCAGACCAAAATGTTGCCAAATTGTCGCCAAGTTTGGAAACAAAAATTAGTCGCCAAAACCATCGCTAGCTTCGCTCTATCTCGTCAGTTTGGCGAGATACCCATTTGTCTCAATGTTAAATGGACCTGCCCCTGTAACCTTATTTCTACGTCGGAGCTTCGCATTCTCAAGGCAATTCATGCTACATTATACAAAAGATTCTGCAATTTACATAAAATGTCGCTAAAGCTACTTACATGTATAGAAAATTCGCAATAGTAACATTAGCTGTGAAACATTAATTAACCAAACAGTAACCTTATGGAAACTCATATATGTATAGCGTGTAAACAAACATATATATCAGAAGTAGATAATTTAGTACATATATTCATTTAATTCTTCTAATTGTTCTTTCTCTTACTTAAGTTTGATCACAAGAGTGAAAATTTGATTATTATAAGGAAAATTACTAATCAAAACCCTTCTTAAATTTGCCAACTTTAAACAGCAACAGAAAGGACGAAAGTCATTTTGGCAATTTTTTTTTTTTTTTTTTTTTTAAGTTACGCCTTTTTTCTCCAATTTACAAAATATATAAAAAAGAGTGAAAATTTATTTCGCCCGAGGAACGTAAAACTCTAGATACGGCTCTCGATTTTGGTAGGTACATTGTTTCTAATCGTTACAGAATTAATATTAATTATTTAGAAAAAGCTTAGTGATAATTAAATAGAATAAAGTTCTTACTTCAAACAGATTATGCCAGGTTGCGCAGCTGTTGAGTACACAATTCTAGTGTAAAGAATTTCTTAAGGAAACATTTCCCCACTGATCGAAAAAGAAAAAATGTAGAAGGTTCATCTAGATAACCACACAATCACGTAAAATACATTTTCGTACCACCCATTGAAATTTCCTCCCTAAAAGGCTGACCCCCCGAGGGTTAACTCATTTAACACAGAAAAATCGAACATCGGCAGCGAAATAATGATATAATTTCCGACATCTGTGAGGTATCATCGTTTCGTATCCATAGTAGTCTTAGAAATATCGCTGAGTTTTAAAGAAACATCTGAAAACATTTGATGAGTTATTTATATTGTGTTAAAAATACGAAACTGCTTAACATTTTGCTGCGAAAACAACGCGTTTTCTACGAAGAAATAAAAAAAAGAGAGAGAACTTGCCAATGAAGTACTTTGACTAAGATATAGAACTAGTCGAAAACTTGGTTAGACTAAAATATAGAACTAGTCGAAAACTTGGTTAGACTAAGTACTTGTAAGATCACTATATGCATGACTGGCTATGGCTTAGTCCGTAAGTGCCCAGATTTTATATTTTTCTTTTGCTTGTGTGAAATACTGTGATACGTAGGAATCACGATTATGATATTAGTCACATTTCAGTCATCGTGTCTTCAGTTATTTTATGCTACCCGGATATTTATCAGCCATGCTGCCTATCAACTGTTGTCATTTCATGAGACATATGATTTACAACTTAATCGACCACTCTGTTTGGCAAATTGCCAGAGGTGTTGCTATTCCACTTGGCATAGGTTGTTTAATTTATGTTCCAAATTAAACCTATATATTGCTTAAATAACTAATTCATTTAAGAGCAATGTACGTACTCATTAATAATTAATTTCATTTTAATAATAGTTAATAGAATTTATAACACATCTAATTCATCTAATGATTTCTGAAAATGTTTGCTGCATTAATTTTAATTAGAAAAATATGTTTCTAGCATTTTTTATGTCATGTATTTTAGTACAGAACTACCACTTGAGCTCCACCTAACAACTATATATTTTTTTAATGTTTTAATGTGTTTTCTGACGAAAATCTAAACTGAAATTTTACCCACTTTTGTAAAATGAGTGAAGAGGAGCCTATTTTGCTAATGATCTTTTTAGGCTGTTCTACAGAAATACATATTATACATTAAAAAATGGTAAAGTCATTTATGCACGTGTTTTTATCTATATTAGCTAGACGAAACGTACGTCGCTTCAAATGAATCAACTTCTGAACAAAAAGTTGTAGTTGTGTTGTCGTCACTTATCTCTTTTTTCTGACAGTAACATCAGAATAAGGCCACGAAATTCATCGTGGCAAGGATTGCAAGACTGCGCCTGCCGCTGGCAACAGCTTTGAGCACCATACAGGTGCAAGTACGACTTTGCTCAGTTCCGCCCCTAGTTTTGATGAATAGGTCCGAGGGTCTCCTAGCCCTCTTCCCCTACCATTAACCTCTCGAGAGGCCTTTCGACTCCCCGCATGTTTTAGAGTATCCCCATGCCGTACAGACACTATACACTTCCAAACATCCATGCCTTCTCCGGGATTCGATCCCGTGGCCTTCGTTACGACAGTCAGCGTCGCTAACCATTGAAGTAATATCTAAAAAGTAATATCCAAGAAGTAATATCTAAAAATGGTTTTAAAACTAAATTTGAAATTTTATACGCAAAATTCTGCCTTTGTCTTATTTAGCAAATGATTAAGTTAACATATGAGAGGAAATCGCATAACTCATATTCCGATTTAAAAAAGTTCTTGCTTATTAAAATAATTTTTATTTCAAATATTCATATTGATCGTTTTCTTAAACAAATGCTCCATTATAAAGTCTCATGTTCTTTGGTTCAGATATACGAAACTTCTAAGAACTTAAGTGAATTATCACTATGTTTTGTAAAGTACCACAGAGACTGAGAAAGGGTGTAAGGATTAAATTTATTTAATTCAACTGAAAGTTTAACAGAAGCCACCATTTGTGCTTACATTATAGCCAGTATTTATGGCTTAAATCAAAGTTAAGGAATTTGAATTAACTAAGTAAATGTAAATTAGCCTAGCAGCTACATAGAGAGAAAAAGCGCGCAAGTTGACTGTGACCTAACGTTGGCGTGACAAGAATAACACAACCCCGAAGAATACTACTCACAAGAGAATCAAATCAGAAAAGTTGTCTTCAACAGGCGGAACACGCTCTGATGCTATCCTCTAAAACCTTCTTTTAAACCCTATCTCTTTTCTACCTCATCTGCACAAACGTGAGCTAGAAATTTACATTCTGGCAGTAAAAGGACAGAAAAGCGAATTAACATAAAGTAGGAGGTTATTAAACTAAACGAAACCTTATAAAGTATATGAAAATTTTCCATTGATATCAGAAACCTTTCAATTTTAAATGAGAAAATATCGCCTCCGTTGTATAAAATTGTGCATATAAAATAATAAAGATTAAAGAACTAAGTGAAATCAGATCTAAAACAAAATTTAAAAGGAGTTTAACCTTTTTATATGTGTTTAAAGAAAGCAGTATAGCCTTAATTATTCCTCTCCGAGTCTTTTCTTACACGTAAGTGGTTATTAGCAACTACGATAATGCCTTCCGGCGATATCGTTCGCATGCCACGAGAGAAAAAAAATAAGAGATAATATAATTGCTGTTTCAATCAATTAACAAAATTTACTTATTACTTAATATATGATGGTACTAGCGTTAAACTTAATACGACTACTAGCGTTAATTTCGCACTAGTGTTAATTTCTTTAATAGCATTTGTTGAAAATAACTCAGCAGAATGAAATGGTAAATAATTCAAACAATTACAAAAATGAATCAAGCATTTTGCGTTTTCATAGTTATTGATAGTCTCGAAACTACTTTGAGCAAAAGTCTGTCCACTATTCTCAGTTTGAACACAAAAAATTAATTTTAAAATTAAACTAGTGTCTCTTCCTTTTAACTAGTTTTGAATGAAAATTTAAATTACACAAAATACATTCTTACTTGAATTGCAATCGTGATGACCTCCAAGCTGTAAACTGCACATTATGTCTTGTCTTAAGAAACCTGTTAAGGACATGAGATTATATAAAAAAAGGAAACATGAAAAATGATAGCTATGTTATTACTTTAATCAAACATAGAAATAATATGGTACACTATAATCTGAACAATATCTTAAATATATAACTTCAAATGAGCATCTATACAACTCTTAATACTTTGCAAGAAATGTGACTTCGGAAGTCATATTCGTAATCTTGCAGTCACAATAATAATATAAATTCAAAATGGAGGTTATTTAATTTCAAATAAACGCGGATTGTCAGACTTCGGTTTAATGTAGATTACAAAAATCATATGTTATCCTTAGTAACGATACTTTAAATTAACTTCTTATATTTCAAGCTCCTGATAAAGCATTTTAATTGCCATCACGACCCCGGATTTAGTAATAAATTAGTGTTATTATTTAGAATTCTTAGAAAATAAAGCAAACTAACGCTTACATACCAGGTGACTCAAAATAACTTTATTTTTCAAATTTACGAATGCATGAAAACAAATAAAGCCTAATATGAAAGGAAAGCTCTTCAGATTTTGGCGTAGTATGTTTTATGTGACTACTTTTTCTTAAACGAGAAGACGACAATCACATTCGTGCAATATATGCTGCAGTACTTTTTTATTATCTTCTCCGCAGTAATAGCTATGAAAGTGTGAGCTCACGTAGGCTTGCCGATAATTTAAAAAAAAAAAAAAGATCGTATCACATATCGCTATAGGTATAAGTCAACGTGAATTTAGATTCAGTGACCTAGAGTGCCTAGTTGTGAAAGCTAATTCACCGAGTTGTGACTATATCAAATTAGTAACTACTTCAAAGTGTTTCAAAGTTTTTCGTTGCTAAAACATGACCAACATTTGGATGAAATTTTAAAACTCAAATTACCTTTTCATTTAATGTATATTAAATTAACATTCGATTATTAGATACGAAAATATTCTCAACTAGACTCTCGTCAATCATTTTTAATCACCTTATTTGCCATCAAAATCAGCTTAGTAATTTGAGAAAAATTTTAAAACTTGTCGAAGCGCTATTAAAAGAATTCTATGATATAGCTAAAAGTATGTAAATATATTGTTGGCTATTAACAGTTTCTTAAAATATGTCTGAATCATAAGGCTGATCGTCCTGATCTATGTGATTATAAGGATAAAGAATTAACTAGTTTCACTCTTCATTATTAGCCAATAATCAAGTAATAATATGTTCTGACTTTCGAATAAAAGCGCCGACATAAAATGTTTGATTTATTTTCTTCCCATTTTAAAGACAATCTGATGGCTCCTTTCAGCTTTTTTTTTTGTCATATAAGATGACAGCTGGAACAAGGAGACATGACATGAAGGGCGTGGGTGGTTGGGTTCTTTGACGTCTTTCAAAGATACTTTCAAATTGCTGTCTAGTTCGATTTAAGAGAAAAAGACATGTCTTAAAAACAGCATGCACTTTCAAACTATCAAACTAACTATTTTATAATGTGATCTTCAGTATTTTTGAAATTTCTATGCACATACCTCGAAAAAACACGAATTTGTTTTACCTTAAAAGTACATTTACGAATCTCTCTAACCATGATAAAAAAAAAAGGTTTGGTTTGGTTTATGGCTCAAAGCCTCAAAGGCTATCTGCCTAACGGAAGGGATGCCATCGTGGAGGCTCGTATACACGTTACAGAAGAGGAAAACCACGAAAACGTCCATGCAGCCAGCCCGTTCTCGGGAATCGAACCCCGAACCGAACTACCAGTGTTTAGCGAATTTATCGCTCGGCCGCTGGTGGGCCATTGATAAAAGAATCCTTTCATTAATGAAATAAAGTAATATAAAGCTGCTTAAAGAGAAATGCATTGAGAAAACAATTTAAATAAGTAATATTCAAAAAAGAAATTAAGTGAAAAATTAAATAATATGAATGGAATGAGAGGCTATGGAAAATGTTAATAAAAGACTATATTTTAAATTTCCTTCAATATCTCCATCTCTGTCAACGATCAGCTTTAACGCTACTTGCATTTACATATAATATAGCAGAATTTAGTAACACAGTTATGTCTTAAAATGAAATCAGTTGCAATTTTTTTTAATATAAAAAATTACTTAAGCAAAGATATAATACGGGTTTGAAAACTTAACCAATGAATGTACGATACATTTAATTTTCCTCAATGAAAATAAGAGCAAGTGGAAATGGAAATGTATTTCGGAAAACAAATTGAAATGGTAAATTTGTTTTAGAACTATTTCTTTCTTTTCCGGAATTTTTCTCTATTATATTTTAAGAAAGTTGAAGCTCAAACCGAGCATGCGTATTTAACTTTCCAAAGCAAACTGCTTGTACTCGCATTACACATAAGGAAAACCTCATGAACGCGAATGCACACCCAGTCCGTTTGCTGGTATTTGAACTGGATTGAAATACCAGCTTTCAGCGGTCTTATCCTCTCTGCAATTGATAGGCCCATAAAATTTCTATATTCACTATTAAACACATAAATACCTGTGAATATATTTACTTTAAACCTGGCGAACCGCTGACTGCGTGATTGTTTTGGGGGTTTCCTCATGTGTAACGTAAATACATACAAACAAAACGTATATTCGAGACAGAAAGCCTTTCATGAAGACTTTTGCTCCTTTAGGCAGATATCTTTCGTGTGTTCGTGTGCGCCGCTTTAATCAGTTAACTTACGCACTTGAAAAGTGATCACAAAAGCAACAAACTAAGTAAGAACTAAATTTTCACATGATGAGTACATGCATAGAGCGTGCCAAAATGATAGTTTTCACGCTTTATATTACCAGCTAATTTTGCTATGAACATTTATATAAACTACAATCAATTCCTTATTTGTAATTAATGAATCTCGGAATCTTCTTTGTTTTATAATTTAAGACAAGCAATTTTTAAAAGCTGGACACCGAACTTAGCTTTGGAATTTTAATATTTTTTAAAATTACAAATCTTCACCCATTTCCAATTATGTCAAAAACGGCTCTTGAAGACTTATAGTCACAGGGTCAAAAACATCCTTGTCTTTGAATTTCACTTTAATGTATAACATTGCCCCTATAATTTCTTTGTAATTGTCAAATTGTTGACATTCTTTACAAATTCTCTCATTTCACTGGGGCTCACGCGTTGCTGAATGCCGTTAATCTAATTAAATCTGTTACGAAAACGAGCCAGTTCGTGAAAAGGCGCGGTATGTTCCTCTTTGCTAGTATTTCTCGTTCTTAAAAAAATCTTCTGTGAAGGCATAATTCCCTTCGTGCAGATAACACTTGGGTGATTTTCTGTAACCGATTGAACAAACAAAAAAATTATTTCCTTTTTCTTTTTTAATTATTCTGTTTGTAAGGTTTATCCTAAGTTTCTAACAGTTAATTTTTAGTCAAAGCTACTTTCCTATCTATCCTATTTTCCGCTTACAATTTCCTACCAGAATGTGTTTTTAGAATCGCGTTTAATGCAAATGAATAAGAGTAGTATTTAAATTGAAGTTCCACTGACTTCGTCAGAGAGACAGAGTTTCTGAATAGTGCGCGTTCGCCTTTTGGCTACGTCTCTCTCTCTCTCAGCTATTACTACGCTCGGCCGTACTTCAGCCACTTGATAGCTTCGTCAACTTAATTGAGATTTAGGGGCCAACTACTTAGAATCTTGATAGCTTCGGCTATATCTTTTTAGCTAAGCATTAGTTTAGTTCTTATTACTTTGAGTTCAAGCCCAAGTGGAGGCTTTGCTGTACGCTCTGAGAAAGGAGCCGAATGTGTTCATTCGTATTTTGAGTAATAAAGGATAATTAACTCTTCTTGAGTCTTACGTCTCTGTTCACGAACTCGGCGATTATTCGCTTATTTGTTCACAAGGTGCCTCACGTTTAGCTTGTAAGATCTCGCTGGCCCAACTTGTCAGACACTGGGATAGTGAGTGCTGCTATGCATGAAATCACACAAAAATGTACGAAGGGGTTGAAACAATTTTATTGTACCTTTAAAATTACAACTGCGTCTACTCGACGCTCACAAACTGCGCCAACCTGGCGGTTCAACTAAAAGTAAGGTAAAACTGAAAATAAGAACTAAATGAACAAATATGAAACACTATCGACGAGGCTCTGAGTCCTAACTAACCGCGTTTTTAATTATCGCTGATATTCAGTAAGATTACTGATTTAACAGTTGAAATCTAGCACTTCTGCAAAGCTAGGCACACAGGCCGATACGCGCTGATCTAAATTCTACCGAGCAATATCTCCAGCGTAACTTGAATGCAAGACTCTCACACTCTGGTTTCGTCTACTATTTAATTCAACTAGCTTCGCTAAATTTGAATAAACTGCGCTTGCTACTACAATTCGCATACTCTGGCACGGGCATTTCTAGGGGAAAAATGAAGGCTAAACAGGAAAGGAATATTAACTTAAAATAAATGTTAGATAAAATAAATATAAACCCTACAAGCTCTTAGATAAAAAGTTGAAACCCCACAAGTTTCATACGTTTTTCAAAACATGGAAAGTTAAAATTTTGTTGTGTAACACTATTTTCCGACTGCATCAAAGTACATAACATTAGGCTTATAAAAGCGTCATCGTCTAATTTCACTTAGATAAAATCTTTCTCTCCCTACGTTTTTACAAATCCTTTCTATTTCGAACTCACATAACTCATTATTTTAACTACCAGAAATATAATCAGGTCTATAAAAGTTGTTCAAGTTCTGACAGTCCTTTCTCTCTGTCCTGTTATGATAACGTTAAGGTTTCATCACGTTACGGTTACCTATGGTCACCACCTGCTGTAGTTTCACATTCGTTCGGATAGTCCTACTGGGTCATCGAAGAAGATGGACCAGATTTTAAATCATATATTTATACTTTCCTTTTTTTCTTTAGTTTTTATACTAAAATAATCCTGAAGTGTCCAAGTTGTGTCAAGAGGAACAGGCGAAGTAACCTTGACTTGCGCAGTACCTTTTCTCGACAGTAATGACACCACTGTCAGTAACTACCCAGTTCATATGAAGATAGCAACTGTGTAATAAAAAGAAGAGCAGTGCGTGGTACATGGTGTACAAAATTTTAATTTGTTATGAGTGTTCAAAGCAATTTCCAACAAATTTGTGGGAAGTAGTCAACAGTTGTAAAATGCAATATTTATTGCCTTTACTGCCACTTGTGAAGGATCATAACTGGCATGATCTTCCACACGTGAATGGGAATAAAGTATTGCTTTGATACTTACAAATGAAGCAAAGGAGTTCATATTGAAATTTATAAATTATACGGTAAAAATTCTTGAAATTTCGTGTTTACTGTCAATAGATTGTGAAGCTGTCCAAATAACTTTTCTAATGAATGAGTTTAAAATCAGGTCTTCAATGATCCTCTATATTGTCTATATATGTCTTCAATGATCTATATATGCCTTCAATGATCCTCTATATATTCAATGATCCTCTATATATTGTGGTAAGAGCATATACTATTGCAAAGCTTTCCGAGGCTTTACAAATCTCACAACTTTCATTTGTTCGAGTAAATGTTTCTGCGCTGTTGTGCAAAAATTTCGCTGTTGCTTCGTCTAACATTTTACCTTCTCTACAAATCAGCTTGATATTTGTTTAAAGCTTAATATAAAATAAAGTAATATGACACGTATTTAGGAAAGACAAATTAATTTCAGATTTGAAAAATATTAAAAATTTTGCCTCCACTTGAGAAATAATAAATTCTGATAAAGTATTTACAGCAACAAAATTTCGAAATATTTAGAATAAGCGAATTAAGATAGCGAGGGTATAATTCCTTAATCTTGAAACATTAATCCCTTTAACCATTTATGTTGAACTTAATTTCATGAATCTTTACTTTTTCGCTTATGATATAGTTTCATGAAATCGCAAAAAATATTTTGCATCAAAAAATTATTTCACTAAAAAAAAAAAATCGATATAAAATGCGTAAAGCTGTAATTTGATTTACCAGAGAAAATAATGAGAAGCTCATGAAAAAAGAATTAGTTAGATCACGATAAAATAGTCAACCAATAAAGTCAAATCATCCAGGTTTTATGCATTAAGTAGAAAATATTTACACCCAGTTCCTCATTCAAGATAACTCAGTGACTAAGAGAAGGCTTTCCTAATACAAAAGGTTTTGGGTTTAAATCTTTAATGGAGCCAAAAGTTTTACAGTGGTGCAAGACTAAAATCTTAGGAAAATGGAAAACACATACTCTGTCTCACTTTAAACAGAAGGGAGGAATGCTACGGCGTGTATACTCAGATCACAGTCAAATTAATAAATTAGTGAAATCAAAACAATGCAGCCCCATCGTTCAGTAGAAAAAATGTAGCTCTACTGACTAAGAACAACTTTTAGTTATAACAGAGTTTCTGTATTTAAGCCTTAGAGAGAACACATATCATCACAAGATTACTTTGATATTTTATTCTTAAGATATACGCATTTTAAAACTTAAATAGACTAGATTTCTTGTAAAACTACGTAAAAAAATCGATGATATAAAACATGATTCTTTATACCAACCTTATTTCAGAACTTTGAATTTGAGTACATTTTCTTTTTCGGTTTTTTTTCAAAAAATATTCACTCCTTTTAAAGAAAGCACCGAATTTTTTTCTTAGAAATTTTGAACAGGATCTTTTACTTTCACAATGTTTTAATCAATAGGAATGGTGTACTTTTATGTTTAAATATTTTTACATTCAGATGAGGTAATTATGCTTGAAATTTATAGCCACAATCAATAAGAAAACTAAATGAACTTTGCTACCGCGCGAAAAGAATAATCTTTAATTTATCTTCCAAGCACGTTTGCGCAAAATTAATCAATCCAGTATTGATTAACTATTTGAGTGATTTAAAAGGAGTAAATCCCTTTTTTAATTATTTCAAACCTTTTTTTAATAATGTATCGAACTGATATAATTTAAGGTAATATATTTAGTTTACAATACACTGAACTGACAATTTTCATGAATTTTTGTAGCTATTAATTATCGCAATACGTTTCTAACAGCATCTACAGTCATCTATAGAATACAAGCGTCAATATGATTCCGAATTCATCAGATTACAAATCTCTTGTCCCGTCTCCAGTTTATATTTGTGACAGGCTACCAAATCTGATGACGTGTACATACCTTTTACTACCTTACTCTATTTTCATTGTAAAATTCTAATGTTATTGTCCTGAATTTCACTAGGAAATTCAACTGTTAACACCGTAAAGGTATGGTGGCAGTCAAATATCCACATTATTCTTCTCACTAAAAATGAGAAAGAAGTAAGTTTTTTTATACCTAGTTTCATAATTTATTGCCCCTCTTTTAGTGAACGTACTAAAAGCATGTAAAATATCTTAAAAAAACTTATTCATAAAAATGTAGACATTACTGAGACGTATGTTTAATAAGTAATTTCATCTTATCATACGAGCGTATTTTTCGTACATTAATGAATGCAAAGATATTAACAGGCGGTCAAATTTTAATTCATCGCTGAACCGTTATCATCAGAAAGTAAAACAAACTTTGTTGGGATAATATTACAGCTACCCATTGTTATGAGGCAGAAAGCACTAGCAATTAAAAGTCACAAGGGAATGTTTATACCAAGAGGAAATCCCATCTTGTTAATTAACTTAGTTTAAGGATTTGAAAGACAGTATTGATTTTATTTCTTAAACCTCTTGTTTGAACTAAATCCGTTCGTAGAGGTGAATTAACAATGAAGACATTTTTTTCTTGAGTAACGAATTGCTTATCCTTAATAGCAAATAGCAAATATTAAATTGCCCTTTCTTTCCATCAATTAAGGGAATTAAAATTAAATTTTGTAAAAGGAAACTTAATTCATATTAAGATTTAACTTTGTAAAGGATTATTTTATGACTATAAAAATATTAAACCTTGGATTTCGAAAACATTTTTTAAAAAAATACAAACACAATAACTTTTAATAGCAAGCCCAATTATTTTTTAAATTTCGAAAATCCTAAACTAAACTTGAGAATGAAAAGGGAGAGAGAATTATAAATAGCATTTTTCGAATTGGACTTGTTCTTAGATGTGTGATATTTAAATCTAATTCTTTTTTCGAGAATAATAAAGTGCCAAGGAATGTATAACGCACTTTAAGGAGGTTAAATTAGAGCTGTTGAATAAAAGTTTTTCAAAAGAAAAGGAATCATACTTTAAACAATTGTGTTACAGCTATGTAAATATAATTCGTATCAATGTCAAAATACAGAAATTATATATATAATATATGTGTGTGTGTAAGTATCACCCATGAATCATACCAATACATGTGTGATTCATGAACTCTTCTGCTTTCTGCAAAATAATTTAAATAGTTTAGTAATTTTAAAATTGAATATCTTATTTTTCTGCAAAAAATTATTTTAATATTTAGTTTTCACGTTTGGTTACACGCAAATTTAACATTGTGTCTTTTAGTTCTTGATACTTTTTTAAGTTGTATTTATTATAGTTTCAGTACTGAATTCTAGCATTTCGAGATTAAATACTAATACCAAATATGTTCAAAAAGAATTATTTAAAATTTTATTACAATTACTATTATTATTTCTATTAAAAGTCTTAGCAATAGTTAAAGTTTGAAATAAACTTGCATTTTTTTAGGTATGCTTGAACAGAATATTAACCATTATATAAAGAATTATTAAGTTAACTAAATTTTCATTTGTAGGAAACGGAATGTTAACCTATGTTTAAACGTACACAAAATTAAAACTAACCCTATCTGCGAAACTAATTTATTCTCAAGATTTAGCATTTATTACAAAATAAAAATAATAGTGCTTAAGCAAACCTGTGCTTATTCACTATTATTTAACTACAAGGAACTGGATTTAATTACAAGGATATTAACATAAAGCCATCAAGATACTTACAATCTAATTATTTTTTTCGTCCTTATTTCAATTAAGTCTGAAACAGAAAATCATGTTATGTTTTCCCAAATACCTCAAGCAAAACGAGTCAACTTTTCTTTGGCAAAACAATAAACAAAAAATTACATCTTTCAATATCTGTAACGAAGACTTTTTCATTATTTAAAGAAGACTTATGAATTATTAACGAAGACTTATTGATTATTTTTATAGAATTTCCAGTTTTGTGAATGGAGAGTAGATTTAGAAGTGCATGATCAGGAATTAATTTGATGTTCCTATACTTCCAAAGAATTGCTTTACATGATCAGTAGTTGAACCATCTGTTCTTTATTTGTCAACCTTTTTTTCTTGTGCAGAAGTTTCAAAAGGAGAAAGTTTTAGCTAATTATATGAATTTTCTGTATTTTATCTCCAGTCGAATTACATGTTTCCTATTCTGATTTAATAATGAAACGCATTAGTATATTATTTATGCTCATAAAGGGTAATGTATCACATTACAAAATTACAAAAGTTTTCATCTTTAGATTGAAATCTACAAATGGTCTAGTAATTAAAAACCGTGGAGCACAACAAAATTCTATTCCTGGCAACTAAATGGACTGCTTACATGGGTTTTTCACGGTTTTGCCCATACGTAACATGAGTGCACGTCAGTTTGCCTTAAGAAGTTCGTCACCAAAGCACTCCTTTATTGACCTCTTGTTTTGTCGCAATTAAATCAACCTCCCCCCAAAAAATAAGCATACATACGCTCTATTTCATTTACAGAACAAGGAATTTAGGAATTATAACAAATAATTTACTTTTGTTTCTATTAAAAGTAACATAATTTTATGTCACAGAAGACACAAAGCTTTCAATAAACCTAATTCAAAATCTATATCTTTCTTAAGTGTACTTTTAATAGCTGTAAAAATCTTTCTTTTCCTTTTCAAATGGATTGTTTTGTGTGGGAGTTAATAACAACTAAGACTTAAATATTATTTCATGAAATTTGATTTCAACGAATAATTAGTAAAACAAAGAACGTTTTTAATTTGTTTGTTTAATTTCTTTGCTTTTTAAAATTTTTCTGACTGCTCTCCCAAGCCAGAGGAAAAAGTAATGTAGATATACATATCCCGATACCTCAGAAGATAAAGAATCGACAAATTCTGAATTCTATTCCTGATACAGATTTCATGACTATTTTAGCTTTTGTAAAAAATTAAATCCTTAGCTACTTGTTGGATACTCGAATTTAATATGCGCTAATTACCAGATTAGTGAAGATTCTGATAGTTGAATATCATATTTGAAGGCAAATACATGTATGAGTTTATATACATTAAACTTTGGTTATGAAGGAGTTTTACTAGTCTAACTTTACTTTAGAATTATTTTAGGTAAATGCATAATGATAATATAGCTTCATGTTTCCCAATTAGAATTATACACTTCAATTTGAAGTTACAGATTTAAAAAAACATAGTTTTAGCTTCTAGTAATGCCTTAAAAATGTTAAATGATTCTTCTTTAAAGTCCAGTTTATTTATATTTCAATTAGAATTGCATTTCAAATTTCGTACTAAGTTCAATGGTAGATAGCAATACTGATTTAAAAATACTGAAACTCAAATAGAGAAAAGGTAAATAAATTCTTTTATGAAAACGTATTACTTTGTTAACTGATACCTTTTAAGCTGAGAATTTCAAAACCTAAGAATACTTCAACCAAATGTTTTACACTGAGTGTTGTTTTAATACAAATTAATTTGATTATAAAAGAATTCTAGTTCCGTCTATAACATGAGGTAGCTAAGGAATTATATACGTTTACAGTCTTCACCAGTTTTCCGGAATCTTATATTTATTCTAAGTGAGTTGTTATTCTAAAGTAAGTTATTATTCTAAGTGAAATCAAAACTTTGTCTGTCTGCAAACCTATTTTAAAAGAAAAATTAAGTTTTTCTCACCTTCAATAGCTACTGTTAGCAACAGGAGACTAAGAACAGTCGCACCGATCGTCATCATCGTTCGAAGGATGGTAGTTGGTCACTGTCTGTGTGAGGCGATTGTAGCGCTCACGCTTTGAAGTGATCTTTCAGATGCTACGTAAGAGAGGCGGCGAATAAGCAGAGACATAGTGATCTTAACCCCGCCTGGAATGTCCTTCAGTCCATCAACATCTGCTCCCTGTCCCCCTCCACCACAAAAAGAAAATAGATTACATCCGTGGCAATAATTTCTGGATGTTTTCCTAAGCTAATAATAATAATTATTCCAATAATTTTTAAAAAACGCAAAGAGCAATCTTAAAATCAGTTTTCATAGAGTTGTGATTTTCAGAATCATTTTATGAATCATTCTGATTATTTGCATTTAAAAATTAGAAACTGTTTTAATTATTTACCTTTAAAAAACGAAATAAGTGCATTATGCGTGTTCTGAATGAACGCGAATAACCCAAATTTTTATTTTACTGATATACTGAGGCTGTATGCTTATGTACTTACAAATTTTTTTATAATTTCCATGCGGTATATTTTTGCTATTATTGCCCTGAAAGCAGAATTTCTAGTAACATTCCCATTGCTTTCGTTTTTTATTTTTATTTTTAATTATTAATTTTTTTATTTTATTTTTATTATTAGAAAGTTTTATACAACTATGAATTTTACCAAGTAAAACTCATAGTAAGAAAAGGAAATTCTCTCTCCTGTCCAGAACATGAAAGCTATAAACATGATTGAAGATTATGCATTATAGTTAGGTTTATTAGTCCAAAAGGGCTTTGCCCCTGAAGAACTATTGCTTTCGTTTTGCGATTTTGCGTCGAATCACTCTGAATGTCAGTTTCACTTTTCAAATTGTTGCCACAAATATTATCGCCCTGTATATATTTGAAGAAATTAAATAATGAAGAATCTGCATAAATGTATATAAGTTTCTCGCCTTGAGATAAAACAACAGTATCTAGCCCCATCAAATTTTGGATGACCTAATCATACTGCAAATAGCGAATATGGGCATCTAGAAGCCTAAATTTAAAATCTGGAATTTGTTTTATCATCGATTTCATATTTTGTAAAACTTTAACAATTTTTGATTAACAAACTTAAAGATTTCAAAGCGAGCAATGGCAACGTTGTACAGAAAAAAACATTTTTATCTCCAGCACGTGAGACTGTGTATCGGAATTCTAAAGATATGCTCAATTTTAAATTATTTTGCGATATTGCTCTTGAACTTAATTTTATGGTTTAAGTGCAAAGAACATGATTTTTAATAAATAAAGGTAACACACAAAATGTTAAAAAACGCGCCTTTGTACTAATTTAAAATCTGAAACTTTTCAGATTTTTTAAAAATTTATTTAAATTTCGATAACATTTTGCTGATCTGGGCATCAAATTATTTTACTCTTTAAAATACAATTTATGTAAGAGTGTCAATGAAACCTTCCCTGCATCAATTAGCGACGCGTATGACTACGTTATTTTTCACAATAATGTAAGCGTACATTATCTTGAACCTGACTCTGAAAGTTTATTAACGAAAAATGTTTTCTATAGTGCTTGCCTGAGAATTTTGACTGAAAATATATTTTGGAGAGTAACAGTAAAGTAGAATTTTGTTTCTATAAATAGATGGCTAATATTGTAAATCTACGGAGCATTTTCTATAACCACCAAACAGAACTGATCAAAAGAAAAAATTTATATTTAAAATAGTTTTCTTTCGGTTTCTGTTAATAGGGAAAATTTCATACGGAAAAATATAAAGCACTGACCAAAAAAAAAATCTAAAAAAAAAAAACTCACAACCTGTGTATTTTATAAAACCGGGTAATACAATAAATAATATTAAACAATTTAAAAAGTATAGCTGCGGATGACCATCCCCTCCCACACATGCATGGAATAAGTTTCAAAGCATGTTTCAAAAGTTGGGTTTAGAATATAAATACAAATAAATGTAAGTCTCAGTGTAAAGAAACGCAAGTGTACTATCAAATAAAAAATGACACTATTGCAATGAAAGTCGGAAAATTTCTGCTTTCATCGTAAGTTAATAACTTCGCTTAAGATTAAATTAAATTAAGATGTGCTAATAATAATAACTTTTATCACAGAGACCAAGATCTCGAATAGCACAATCTCAAATTCTCCCACAAAAGTTTTCCTCCGAAAGTGAATGTTAGAGCTGTTTGATTTTTACTATGTACTTAGAATTTTCGTAAAAGCATTCTGAAAACTAAAATGAAAACCAGAATTTTATTTTCGGATTTTCTTGCTCATCATTCCGTAAAAACAAGAGTACCATGTAGACCAATGATAAATTCGTACTAAATTTGACTAAACAGTAAATTTTGAGTATAAAATAATTGCATAGGGTGTTGTTCTTCAGATCAGAAAACTCATATTTCAAAACAGAAGTATTTGCGGAATATGTAGAAACAGAATGAATTCTCATTCGATGTTAATCCATCGAGAATAACTCAGAATGCTTATTGAACAGAAGAAAAAAAAATGGTGAATGCCATTCCAAAGGGACTGCAGCTGCTTGGATCTTCCAAATAATTTTCATGACTGCAGTTTTTCAGTCCCTAGATATACTTTACAACCTGTCTAAAGGACAGAATGGACAGGAATAATTTGAGAGCTGTAGAAAACTAGTATGTATGATTCAGGAAATGCGTTCAATTCATAAAGTTCCACATACGGTAAAACAACAAATGCTAACAGCCCTAATTTAAAAAATTAATTTGTGCATTGGCTATATTTCATGCATTTTCTCTAAGTGAACTAGGACAGTTTAGTTGCCATCGGAATGTTCCTAGTGTTTTTGTTAATGTCAAGATAATACAGTTTAATTACTGGAAGTGTTGTTCACGTTGCTATATGAAAAGAGCACAGCCGCATATGTTAGTGCACTACCGGGGGACGTGGAATTTTCTAAATTGCATGTAATTTCTTAAGCGATTCGCGTTATACGGGATTTTTAGCATTTCTCAGTTCTTAGATTATCACTGCATGCTCTTTATAGGTAATCCAACAGAAAAAAAAATCCATGAGCATCATAACACGAAATATAAGAAAAAAAATCAAACTTACGTGGTCACAGTCCGTTTGAAATAGAAATCTCTCCGCTTTTATTGGAGTTAACGTTCTAAGCTATTCGGTTCACTTTGGAAAATCATTCTTTCTCTATACATTGCACAAATAATTAATTATTAAACTTGCATTTCTCTCATTTTATAAATACATATCTATACTTTTTCATTTCCTAGTTATAAATGCCTTCTTATAAATCCTGTGGGAAGAACTCTGTTACATTCCCATTCCCATTACCCTTTAAAAGAGGCAAACTACCCTTCCATATGAATGTAAGACGTTTGTTCCCGTAAATCACCTAATTGAACGTATAAATCATAGAAGGGAAGCTTGTATCAAAAGGCCACATATGAGCAACACCTGACCTTTTCCCCAATGTACTGAATGCAACTAAGCATATAAAAGATATAAAAACACTATATCTATATTTATATTTTTATGTTTATAGCACTTATACACAAATAACTGAAATAACAGTATGGTTTTATGGGGTTTTTTCACTTGTCTAGCGTAAACAGGCATCAACTACCATCAGAAATTGTACATGGAAGTATCTCTTCTTTCAGAAATACAGCCCTTAGTGCGCTTTTGCATTGTAAGGATTCGTTTAGTTTTACTAACCAGTTGTTTTATGTTAATTTACCGTCTTTATTGCTTCCCATTTATCTGCCAGAATGTAAATTTCTAGTTCGCGTGCGTTCAAATAATGCGTGTTGGAATATGAAATGAGGACTGGAAATACAATATGTACAAAGAGCATAGAAAATGAAATTTGTTTTAATCACTGGTATTTTCAATGGTTTTGATTTCATGAAGTTCACTCTTTTGACAAAAGTTCAAAATATCTATCGTATCATTCGTTAAAAATTTAACACTAATGCTTTCTTGTGAAAGGTGTAATAAGTCCATGGCACGTTCGGGAAAATATAAGTATCTGACGCGCCAAACCACTCATTTTACGACCCCATCCGCACATATTCCTTATGCATTTTACCTAGTTTAAACCATCCGTTTTTATATAATCATTGAGAACTCTGAATTATTTTCTCACTAGTAGTTTGAAATAATTGATTTATAGCACAACATATCCTTATAAGCTTCTTCCTGTAATACACAAACGTGCATCTCGCATAAACTTTCTCCGTAAGTATATTTATTAAAATGTGGGGGAAAGAATACTAAATATAGCTATAATGACCTCGGACCTGAATTAAAAGTTAGATTTTGTAATTTAAAAAAATATTTTCCTAAGTTTAAAAATGCCAAATCATGAACATTCGTGTCACTTAAAACTAGTTTGTAAATGGAAGTGTATGTCTACGACCAGTGTTGAGATAATAAAGGCTATGTAAGGATTTTGTACAGTGTAAGTATCTTCCGAGCATATATCAAATATGCATATGTAAAGCAAATATGTCAGTAATCATAATTAATATAAATAAATCATATTCATACATGAATAGATGTGTTGTGTAGCGAAATTAAGCTAATTTATTAAGTCATTCATTTACATTCTAAATTATGCTACACAATGTGTATTTTATTTAATTTTTATGTTAATTTCTTTTTCCTTTAATTAGAGTTTTGTACTTAAGATAGTAAGTTCGTTACTTTCGTTTTCAGAACGCGCTTGGCAGCAGACAGTGGGAATGGGTGTGTTTTTCATGTTATAATCTGAACTTTGAAATGCATAATTTGAGTTTATATAATTATAATTGTACTAGAAAAAGAGAAAGATTTGTACTTTAATTTAAAGTTACCTCCAAGTTGGTAGCTTAATTAGTTTGTGAAATATGCTCATTTAATTAACAAAATTTTGTAGCTTTCGAAGGATTTCGTGATTGCTATCTTGTCATTTTTAAGCTGCTTTGGGGTGATTTATGGTGAAGGTCACTTTTTGCTTCCAGCAGAGTTCTAGGTCTTAATTGCCACCCTTTCGAGCAAGTTTTGGCGCCGTTGGTAAACGTTTGTAACAAAAAGTCGGTGCACGCGATTTTTTTTCGCTCTCTTAACGCTCTTGAATCAAGCGAGTACAAATTCGTAGGACGACGGGCAATTTCATGCTCGCTCTTTGAATACTCTTGCGATCTCTTTTCGTCTTGTGAATGATGTGCTGCGGAATAGCAGTGAGGAGCAAAGATATGGTTCCCTCGAGATGCGGATGTAAACTCATCGACGTAGTTTACTAGACTCTAGAAGGAAGTTTTATTGTATTACTGTGCCATCAGTTAACAATGTGCTGCTGTACCGTGGAAGTGTAGTTCATCTTCGTCTTGGTGCTGCTGTGGTCCACTACTTCTTGCTGATTCATCATGACCATCGCCTAGCCATTTATTTCCTCGAGGATTCGATTCGGATGTCGCCTGGTTCATCTTCTGTTGCACCCATGTTCGTGGAGCTGTGGACGTTGCTGGAGGGGGCCAACAGTCATCTTTAGTGGATTTCTATGTCTTGCCCGTTGACCAGTTTTCACCATCTTTTGTCCGTCCCGAAAAGGTCCCCTGCCTTCTGATGATAGAATTTAATGTTTCCTGGGTTCTATTTAATGCTGCCCCCAGTTTGGTTTTCAAGATAAGTGATTTCGTCTTAATGAATTTGATGAATCATTAAATTTAATTCAAGTAAATAATTCATTTAAAAAATCAAGTTAGAAAGTTAAAAATTCATGTTTATTAATTTAGCTTATGGCTGTTCTTGAAATTTAGAATCAAAAATAATTTTTCTTTTGCTGGAAGAGTCGGGAGATTAAGGTTCATAATAGTGTACAATAATATAATATATAATTGTATTCCAGCAAATTCTGATTAATATTGTGAGATACAAAATTATGTGATTATAAGTGCAATTAGTTAATTATCAATTAATTTTCTTTTGTATATTAAATTTGATTGATTCTAATATCATTATGCTAAAATGTACAATATTTATTTTTTTGACTCCCGGTAGCCTAAACCTTAATGCCAGTAGTTAAAATTAATTTTAATAGTAAAATAAAAGTCTGTTTCACTGACTAATTTAGTATGATGTTTTATTTTATTTACTGGTAACTAACTGTACATGACGCCAACATCAGATATCATTGGGTTGTTAGGATATTTAAATTAATAATCACAACGCACTTAATTGATTTGTTTTATGTACTAACCACTAAAAGCTCTAGTTTATAATTGGTGTTCTTCAATATCCTTATAAGCTTCTTCCTTCCATATGTAATACACAAACATGCATCTCGCATAAACTTTCTCCGTTAGTATATTCATTAAAATGTGGGGAAAAGAATGTTAAATATAGCTATAATGACCTGGGGCCTGAATAAAAAGTTAGATTTCGTAATTTAAAAAAATATTTTCCTAAGTTTAAAAATGGCCCATATACAGGATATGGCCAGAAGTCGAACGAATTATCAACTCCAGAAGTCGAACGACCAGTTTTATAGACTAACCCATAAGGCCCACAGTTTGATAGAAATAAACGTTTTAAAAACAGACAAAAATTTTCAACAGTGAGTAGCGATCACAAACAGAAAGGGCAAAAGATGAAACAGGAGAAGAAAGAAAGCACAATTTAAACTATTTAGGGGTACTGAAGGTAATAAGATTAGTTATTCCCGTGTCAAGAAAATCCCTCTAGGACTTAGATAAATACAGTAGTGATTAAAAATTTGGCTCAGTCTGTAATACAAATATTATTAAATAATGTTCTAACGGATACATTATTAGACACCGGGGCTCAATGCAGTTTCATAACAGAAAAGTGTTTTCGAATATATTTCAAATAATACAGAATGTTTGGGATAGATGGAGCAAAAGTTATTGTAGTCCAAGGCAAGCAATGTACATGCGTAGGGAAGGTAATGGTTGGCGGATCCTACTAAAAAGGTAAGTTTTCTTATCGATTTTATCAATCTATAAACTCAATGTATTTCGAACTGTTAACTCATGACTCTTTTATATTCAAATCAAAGATGTCTTTCTTCCCCCGCCTGAGGTGGCTGCTTTCCAATGGGAATCTGCGAAGGAGTTCGTGCCGCAGGATGCCTCGACCAATATTTTCTTATCGACCTTCACGACAGCTTGGGCTTGTCTCAAGCTGTATAGTGAAATAGAGAAATTGGGTCAAGACGTCCTGTATCACGATACAGATTTGATCATCTACGCTACTAATGGCTGCAATGATCCATCCTTGAGCAACTTTCTGGGTGAATTTACAGATGAACTGAAGGGTGATGTGATTGCAACTTTCGTCTCTGGTAAGGACCTTTAAAAAGTTCTTTATTCAATATGTATCCAAAATGTTTAATGTTTTTTTCTGTTATCTCTTTTCCTCATGATTTTGTTTGCTTCTTTCAGGAGGGCTAAAAAATTATGCGTACTAGACAGCATCTGGGAAAACCTGTTGCAAAGTTCGCGGGTTTTCATTAAACTTCAGGAATTCCCAGTTCTTGAATTTGGAAACCATTAGAAGTTTGGTATGTAGTCTGGACCGGAAGGACGTCATACCTTTCCACAATCCCTCCAAAATTACCCGCGAAGCCAAAAGGAGAAAGATAATCAACAAACCCGAAACAAGACTGTACAAAATTGTGCTTGACAAACGAGTGATTCAAGCTGACTTCACCACCTTACCATTTGGCTTTTGAAAAAGGAAATGTGTGGATAAAATGTATGGTATGGACAAAAAAATGTTTGTATGTAAAATATACATTATGATACATCCAGCATTTGTAAATTAACATAAAATAAATCGAAATTTGAATGATAAAATAATAGCGTTTTTTTTTTCTTTGGAAAAAATGCCGTGTAAGGTAAGTTTTTTTCTTATCATTTTTAGAAAATAAATGTTATGAGTATTGTTAGCTTCCTTTAGTAGTTAAATTAATCACTCACAAGACGATTTTAAAAGAGATAAACAAACATTTATTTAAAGATAAATCGTACTCTTAACTTAATAACCTACTTGTAACGTTTTTTTAAACGTACATATCATAACAAACGTTCTTAATTCATCGTACCAATATTCATTTCAATCGTACTTCATCTGAATAATAAATATATAATAGAACGACATCCAGAAATTGGCTGTTGCCATTTCTCAGTAGATATTCTGTCTAATAACTATAATTAATTTACAACTGTGCTTACATTCGACCATCCTGACTTTTCAATTGTCCTCAATTGAACCAAATCTTAACATACATTAAAACAGCAAATAAACAACAACAAAATATATTAATAATAAGTAGGAGAAAAATAAAAAAAATGAAATATAATTTTGAAAAAAAAAACTATAAGTCCTACACAAAGTCTCTATAACGCAATGGTTTACGCACTGTTCGCTTGGGCCTTTTAAGTTCGTCATCCTTATCGTCATCGTCATCATTGTCATCATCATCATTTGCTTCTGCATTTTTCCAAGACTTTAATTGACTTACATGAGCAGTTGATGCATAAAAGCGACCATCGCAGGCTTCTTCTAGTTGTGATATCCTATAAGTGTCGCCTGGAAGTACTTCTGTCACAACCATTGGACCACGATACTTAGGTTGAGTTTTGGTTGACTCCCCTGTAGATTTTGAATTCCTTTTAACTACTACTATTTCTCCTTGTTCAAACGATAGAGATCCCAATTTCTTCTTGTCATAATAAGTTTTCATTTTTTCTTGCTGTCTAGCAATTTTTTCTCTAGCTTCTTTTTGTAATTTTTCCGGTTCCTTATAAACTTCTGCTTCTTCATCAGCAAGTAATCTTAAAACTCCATCTTGAAATCGTGGTACATATCCATGAAGTATTTCAAATGGTGTTTTCCCAATAGTTTTATTGATTGTGTTATTCAAATTTCTCTCAACTTCTTTAATTCTTTTATCCCAATCCTTTTGATCTTTACTTTTCATTGATGTTACTATCGTTGATAAAATTGTTCTGTTTGATCTCTCGACCATACCATTTCCTTGTGGATGGGAGGTTGAATTTAACGTATGACGAATTCCCTTTTCCTTGCAAAAGTTTTGAAATTCCTTTGAAGTAAAACAAGAACCTCGATCTGATATAATACGATTTGGTAATCCAAATTCTTCTATGAAACTCAGCAGTGATTTCAGTACGTTTTTCGAAGATGTGTTTTTCACAGCATACAATCGAACGAATCTGGTCATATTATCAATGACAACTAACAATTCCTTGTTTCTTTTAGAACTTGTGACGAAAGGTCCAAGATGATCAATATGTATTATTGCAAAAGGTCTGCGACCTGGGGGAATAGGATGCAAAAGACCCTGTCTTTTCCACTTGGAACTTTGTTGATGAGACACTCGAAACACATTGATATATGTCGACGAACATATCTCTTCATAGCAGGAAACCAGTACAGTTCTTTGATTTTTGTTACAGTCCTATCAACAGCAAAATGTCCCATAAGATCATGAAATTTCACAACTATGCTTTTTCTCATGCGTTTAGGCACGACGTATAATAACTTTTTCTTTTCTCCCTCCTCCACAATCCGGAACAGTCTATTTCTTTTCAAAAGATAATTCTCCACATTTTGATTTTCTTCTTTATGCA
>KK114620.1:755946-887119 GCA_000611955.2 Stegodyphus mimosarum | reverse complement strand
TCATTCAAAAGACGCAGTAACTCTTGCTGGTGATCAACGTTAAGATTCGAGCCAATTTTAATGTCGCTTAAACTTATGGGAACTTTCATGTTGTTAATATTTTCCCTTTTTGCTGGGTTCGAGCTCAGTTCAGAAATTTCAGTATTTAAACACAGTTCAACTTCTGCTCTCCCAACACATTGGTCTTTTTGAAGCTTAACGCTCCTATCGCCAACGTTAATCATTGGTATACAAGTTGCGCCATTTTTAATTTCTAATAAACAGCCGATACCTTCCGAAGAATTTTCAATCATAATTAATCCATTTTCTACAACGAATCCTTCAGATGAGACATTCTGATGACAAATAAGCTCTCTTCTTGCACACTTTCTTTTATATAGATAGCAAATGCAGCCGCTTTGGTTAGAGCACAGCAATTAAATCCTTTTGCATGAATCGAACACGTTAAAGAACTTTTCTTTTTTAAATTTCCTATCTTAGGACAGTCCAGATTTATGATGTCTCTACATAATGAATTTTCTAAAAGTGATTTCTTTTCTAATCCTTTCACGTATATGACAGAGTGAATAGATGATAAATATTGCAAAATAATACGAAGTTGAGTATAAGGTAATACACCCTCATACCAATTCATGTGATGACGATTTCTTGTTACCCAGGTAAAACACTTTTGTTGAGGCCCTGATAATGTTTTCCAAGGCTGAGGGGGTAAAAATGACCAGCAACTGTGGTATCCTTCATGCACGGAGCAAAAAGTTAATTCTTTAATAATGTAACAATGAGGCATCCACTGAAAACCTTCGAAATCGATCATGATGGGAGAAGACATGTTAGGCATTCGACGTCTCAAACTGAAATGAACTATCGGGGCTGGTAGACATAGTATTTATCCCCAGGAAAGATGCCAGTGCGAAGGCGGAGCGTTTCGCTTGTTTCAGGTCGTAAATCAATCAGCAAGTAACTGAAAAGTGTTGAAGTTGCATCCTGAAAAATTTCTTGAAAGGCCTTTACTTTTCCGGGGAACATTTTTCTAGCTAAATGCATAACTTGACTTTTATCTCTAGGATTTTTGTATAGGACAAGGTAATGGGAATTTAAATGAATATTTCTCATCTCCTTGCCTTGGTAAAAAAGATTTTGCATTATAAAAACGACTGAAAGCTTTCGGTGATGACTACCCTTTGTAAAAAGTTTGCTTAAGTGAGTATCACTTGCTAATTCAGACATCAAATCGTCTATAATAATTAAAGCATTTTGGAGAGTCTGCAGGTTAGATGGTAATCCTTCTTCAAAATTTACATTTTCCATGGAATTAAAAAGAGGTTGATAACTTCCGTAGCAATAAATAATGTTGGTTGACATGGGATGATACATTTTATGATCTATCAATTTCTTCACAAAAACCGTTTTACCCGAACCGGTAGGTCCGCTCAGAAGAGAAGTAGAAGGATGTACGAACTTGGGCAGTTCCATCTTCTGAAATGACAGAATGTTAAGAAAACATTGACTTTTATACTTTACAGAAAACCGTTTTTAAGTGTATTGGCAATAAGATTATGAATTTTGTTTAAATATATGTGGAAAAAGTGCAAAGGAATACGAGAGACTTTTTTTTCAAATTATAACAACTTTTTTTTAAAAAAAATCATGTTTACACCAAATCTTTTTTTGACAAATTTGAAATATTTGGAAGTCATGATTCTTTCCAGCTAAGGGTGATACAATGAGGTCCATACAGAGTCCTTGACATCGTTTAATAATAAAATAAATACAATAATGTCCACATACAGTAGAAGTTAAACTCTGAAGTGAAATCTTGTTCCAGAAAACATGACGATATTTCTTGAAAAAGGATGTGATATCTTTTCCATATACTTCAGGCGGCAGTCCATAAGAGTCAAAACATTCCAGAGTCTGTTTGTCTGCAATGTAGACAGTTAGCCAATGAGTTCCTTTTTCATCATGTTTATCAGTATTGAGCATCAGTGCACAGGGAAAGCTTTGAATCGCAGGTATTTTGTCACAAGGGAAAACACCTGCATAATATCTCAAAGAAATAGGATCTTGAGATAAGATTTGATGAATCTGTGATGAATTCATCAGTTTCCAAAATCATACAGAATATTTCGAGCTTTATTGATTTCTATCAAATTTTCAAATTCAGCGTACACTAATAACGAAACAGTTTGTTGCAAGGGAGTCCCAAATTTTATTTCTAATCTTAAGTTGCTGTGTCGAACCAGATTTAAATGAGAGCCATCACAAAGGTCAGGTGAGAGGTCGAAGCGAAATAAGGAATATCCTTTTGAAAATTCTGATCTTGAAAGGTAAAGTCCTCTGTCGTCTGCATTCATAAATAAATTCTGGTAAGCTCGTATGAAATGGTTTTTGTCAAAATTAGGCTGAAGAGGATTATGGGGTACCGGTTGACCGTCCACATAAACGCCGATAAAGTTCATATTATAATGCTTGAATTCAAAAGGAAACTTCTTATATTTTCCGTTAAAGGCATCATTATCGACCCATGCCACCACAATAAGATTAGGCATTTTGCCTATGAAAATAATGTCTTGAATGAAACTCATATTTCCCTTTGGAATGGAATAGGCTTTGCAGAGCACTCTATGAATGGGATATTTGACTGTTGATTTTTCTAGCCTTTTTGCATGTCCTAGCACAACACCCTGACTAACTCTCACTTTTCTTACAAACAAAGAGGCTTGTTCGAGTAAAACTTTAATTTCACCTTCGCCCAATAAACAAAATTCAGGTTTGCTGCGTATGAGTTTAATTTTCATATCCACCATATTCAACAAAAGTCTTTCCTGATGAAACATATCCAACTGCAATCGACCAATCATATCGACCGAGGCACTCAGTTTAAACATTTCAGCTCGTTGGTTGAATCCTTCATTCGGCTGAGTGACTTAAGTATCAAAAACATTCATATGTTCTCCTGTATCTTTAAAAAACAATTCTGATGACAGTTGAGACGTTTTCGTATCCAAACCATGATTCAGTAATTTTTCTATCATGGCTCTGTAGGGATACGTGTTATTACTGGTGAAAACTAGTTTTTCGTTTAAGCTAATATCCACTTGAGAAAATATTGAATGTAAAAAGCGATTAACAGGTCCCACTTTACTTTCAGCCGTGATTGGCTTGACATCATTTTTTAAAATTATCACTTTGACATAGAGTTGTGTCTGTGATAAGTCAAGGTAGTCGTCTCCGCTTCCAGAAACATTGAACTCGACAGGACTTCCTTCCGATACATTGGCTAAAGGATGAAATTCAACCCACTGACCTTTTTCGATAACTGTTTGTGTGGGAGGTAACGAAAATAAATCCAATTCGGATTTCGCGAAATCTGGAGAATCTTTTAACAGAAAAGCCATTACAAGTCAAAAATATCACGTCGTTGCACCTTCCTGGCTTTAGATGAAATGAAGTGTTTGGGGGTTTGCGCTTCCTTTTAAACCTTCCGTGACCAATCATCTCGTCTGCTTTCCTCGCTAATATTTTGCAAGCTTCTTTAGATCTGGTTTTGAGGGAGACTTTTAAAATTTTCTCCTGACAATACGTCGTTTGCAATTTGTGTTCCAGTCCGCAAAGCTTCTTTTCCAACTGTTTTGGCTCCCCTCATTAAAAAAGGCATAGCACTGCGAAACAGCTTTGCAAAAAATCCACCAATACCATAACCTTTCTGTAAAACGGTTCCTTGATAGTAAGGTAATCCATTTCCAGTTTGAGCTAAATAATAATCTTCAGATTTTTTCGTGCAACACGTGTAAGGCACCCGCATGTTTGATGCTTCTAATCTTGCATACACAATCCAAATTAAATCAGTTTGCAGATAAATGCTTCTTTTATAGAATTTGTCTCAGACGAAAATGCAACACAAGAAATATTTTGCCTCTTTCGAATGGTACTAAGTCTCCAGAATGAAGTCTTATGTCAATTTGTATAGTCTGAAAATGCTGAATGATAACTAGCAAGTAAAAGGGCCTGGGATAATGACCATTTAGAATATCTCCGTCATTTCCTTCTACGGTGACAATTAATTTTTGGTGCTTGATCGTCAATAGTAGGAACATCAATAAGAATAATTATTCGAACTGAATTGGTACGAACTGGGAGATTGTTAGGGGATGATCATTTATATAATGTTATTGTTACAGCACATGCATTTGTAATAATTTTTTTTATGGTTATACCAATTTTGATTGGTGGATTTGGAAATTGATTAGTTCCTTTAATATTAGGAGCTCCTGATATAGCATTCCCTCGAATAAATAATTTTAGTTTTTTTTAACAACGGAGCTTGTACATCTCCCATAATTTGAGGCTCTACGAGATCGCAGTAAACATACATGACAAGAAAAGATACCTTGGGATCGACTACAAAAGGACTTTGCTCCAATCTTTTGTAAACACCCGGCTCGAACCCTAGAAGCTCAGCTAGTCCTTCATGAAGAATGACTCTGCAGTTTTCGTCTGTCTTGATGGTCACTTTTTTCGTAACAGGATGATAGCTCAATTCAATCTTATTTTTATGGGAAGGTATTTTCATGGCTTTTAATAAATCTGATATCGTTTCATAACATCCTGGAGGCACTCTTCGTCCTTCCAATTTTCCATCACCCAAATCAAATCCAAATAAATTATTGTCTTTTCGGACGTTATACCATCTGTGAGGGTAAATAAAGTCCACAAGAGATAACTCCCACTGACTATTTAAATCAATCGGAGTAGGAAGCTGAGTGGTAAATTGTGATATTTTGTAGTCTCGAAAAAACCGCATGGAGCTGTCACTGATCAGTGTGATAAAGAAAGACATGTTTCATTCAAATGACAGACAAGCAGCATGTACGAGCCTTTTATACCCTTCTAACACCCTCCACCCAAGCATTGAAGCTTTCGGGATACCCCTGAAATTTCACAAAATATTCCACTTTCCCGCGACGTTTCCTCTTTTTTAAAACTTTTTCAACGGAATAATAACCAGAGTCCGAAACCTTTTGAAGTTCTTGTTTATAAAATGTTCCTTGTATAACTTCTCCTGCTAGATCTTTCAGTTTGTAGACAACAGTAATCCGTCGAATAATTTTATAGATTATAAAAATTTCTCGTGTCCAGTTTTGCTCGTATCCTTTCTCAAAGAGCATTTTTTCTCGCCTGATGCGTACCGTATCTCCAATCTTTAAATCTGAAGAAACAGGATTTTGTACTTGTTGCTGATCATACAACGTTTTCCAAATTTTTTCTTGATTTTTAACGTAACGGATACAGGTTCTGTCTTAATACTACGATGCCATGTATGGTTATAACTGGATATCAATTTATCTATAACATCAATGTACTTTCGTGTATTCATTTCGGTAAAGTATTTCCACAATTTTGTTTTTAGAGTTCGATTTAATCGTTCTACGACAGAAGCTTTGGTTGTATTATGTGTCGTGAAAAAGTGAACGTTTCTATTTTTTTTTTTTTTAAATTTTGAACTTGTTTATTGGTAAACTTTTTCCCTGCATCTGTTTGTAATGATTCGGGTGTACGTTCCGAAAATATCTTTTCGAAAACGGATTTGATGGACGCAGATGTTTTATCTTTGAGAGGAATAGCCCAAGCGTATTTGGAAAGGATATCTATACAGGTCAGCAAATATTTGTATCCATCATTAAAAGAGGCCAGGGATTGCATATCCATTAAATCAGATTGAAATTGCTCGTTTATGCCTCTTACGATGACTCTGTTCCTGGGAAACCTGTGCCTCAAAGGCTTGTGCAAAGTATGAGAATCCTTGGTTGGCAACCGTTTCTGGATGTCTTTTGTTTTTACGCGACCTTTTAAAGCACGATGCAAAGCAGCAACACCCCCGAAACTTGCGGGGACGTGTGGATACCGATAGGTCTTAGCCAGAGCTGCGTTCATTGCAACAGTTGTTATGATCTAAGCTTACACTGATATTCATTTATATATATATATATTTAATTAGAACAAGGAAATAATGCCCGAGTTTCTAATAGTCAATATAAAGATTCTACAAATAGGTCTAACACATGCACAATAGAGAAAATGAATGCTACTTAACATCTCAAAGGTTGAACAAGTAATGATACATATGTTTAAGAACCACAATATTTATACTCTATAAAAGTCAATACGTTTGTACTCAATAGGTATTTTTAAAATTTATGAAGTGTTAATTACAGATTAATTCTTTTAAATAATGTCTCCACCTGGAAACAGTCATGAGATCATTGTAAAATAAAATAACATTTTACTGAGCATCATAAACATTTTACAAATATTCACAGTATTCAATACCTAAGACACCATTCGTAGTACAAAATGTGTTTCTTACTTCGTCGAGTACATAGTTTAAACACACAGATTTTAAAAAGTCCTTGGTAATGTAGTGAGCAGGTTTCACTAACATTAAATAGGATTCTTCACCCTCTGTAAAATTGTCTGGAGATGTCAACAGCACTGAATCTCAGAGCAATGGTATTCACAGTTTCTGTTTTATGAACGAGTTCTTCACAGTCTATGCGCTTGGGATATTTTAGTTTTTCTGGTTGGTTAAGAAGCTCTTCAAGCGACGTCTTTAGAATAATTTAGAGACGTGCTCTTCCCATAGAAATGTTGAAGGACTGGGACAGATTTTTCTCCTTAACAGGTTCGTCGGATATGCTTTCGTAGGCTTCACAAAAGTTCATGTTTTGATAAACGAGGTTGGTGATAATGTCGCTGATATGGCTAAAGTTGATCATCAGTTCTTCCCACTGCGTAGTTGTAATGCTGAGGCTACTATTTTCATCTCCTTGAGCAGAACGTGTTTTCAGAGTGAAGTGGGAATCGTTATACATGACCACAAAGTTCTTAGGCAATTCCAGATTCAGTGTCAGCAGGTCTTGTTCCTCCACTGTCATGTTGGTTGCGAGAACATTCAAACACCATGGCTCAAAGTTTACTCCTCGTCTTATTGGATAATAAGCCTTACCATATTTGGCATACTCTCGGATATGCACAGTCACTTTTCTCTTGTAAATGCTGGGTCCCACGAAGACATTGCTTCCCATGTGAGTGAGCTCCTCTGGAATAGCGTCTTCAGTGAAGAGTCCTTTGCGCTGAAAAAAAATAAATCAGTTAGTATACCAATAACATATATAAAAATAACATACATACAATATAAACTTTAACATATAAACTGCTTTTCGCAAATACGTACTTTTTCTCGAAATGGGATGTTTCTTCTGCTTTTCTTTTGGCACAAGAGCTAGCTCATTCTCTTGGAACATCTTGGGTGAGAACAATGTCTTATGGCTCAACACTTTATCGTTCAAAGGCATAGGATCTTTCTCAAATTTTCCATCTGAAAAAAAGTAAAGGCAGAATAAGCACACATTGCAAATTCAACTATTTTTAAAGATTAAAATTCTAAAAAACAGTATTTAAAAAAAAGTTACTTACCTCTATGGTTTCGTGCCTGATCCATTCGAAGCAGTGAAGAATGATAGACGAAGCAAAAGCAGGTACGTACACTCAGGGCGACAGCCAGGAAAGAAATGCGGAACGTTGCTCGGGATAAACTTATATCGGGTAGGAAATCTTTATTTTATCCCAACGGTGATTGGTTAAGATTGGTGAGGTCATGTTTCAAAGACTCTGATTGGTGTACAGAAAGTATCCATGCATCTTAGCGGAGGTATACAAAGGTGTCATACGGCAGACGCCATTTTGTAAGACAACATGACCCAACAAGAAATGGATGATGTAGTTCCAAACACATGGTTCAAGAGCTCGTTGCCATAAACATAAAAATTGTCGTTGCCACGAAAATAAAAAAACTTCGAAAACATTCTTGTTGCCACAAAAAATAAAAACTTTGAAAAATAGGGTCATTGCCACAGAATAAGAACGAAACTTTGATGACGTAAGCCATTGTTGCGTGCGTACGGGTTCGTTATGGATTGAATGCACAAGTCGTAAAAAGTTAACAAAACTTTATTCTTTTCACAAGAAATAAATCAAAATGCTGAAATATTTCTTCCGAGATATTCGCACAATATCACAATATCTCAAAGGTTTAGCAAAACTCAATTCAAAACAGATAAAATAATTCTATCTCACAGCGAAATCTCTACAGCATAAAGTAAACAAACAGCAGTTCGCTTTAAACAGCTTCAACTACAACAACAACAACTGAGATGAGGTGTTTCAATTCGGCTTTTATAAGCTTTTTAATTATCAATAGAACAATCTGAATTTTTCTAGATTTTTCTGGATGGCAACAGTAATTACGAGATATTTATTTATTAAGCATTAAATGCACGCCCTCTTCTATTTTTATTTTTAGTTTTTTTTGACGTAGCTTTCTCTTCAAAAATCGTCTGCGTTGCACGGGGAAATAAAAAGGAATTTTAATTACAATTCTAAATAAATAGATAGCCAAATAAATGTGAAATTCGTAACACCATTATATCCACCACCGTCACTTCCGGTTGTCACGTGATCCAAGATGGCGGAGACCACGCCCTTTTTCTGTGACGTCACTTCCGCCGGCTGAGTACCTGCGTTTACTACTGCTAATTAATGTTTAACATTTTGTTTCACTTATAAACCGTAAAACATACCATGAAAATTCAATGTAATATAATATAAATTACTAAAAATTTACGTACGAAGTGCGCCCATGGTTATTTTGTTATTTGCATATCAAAACGGAGTCATTTTCATTTATTCAGAACAAACACATTATACGAAAAAATTTCGTTCAACGTGGAATAACATTATAACATTATATTTTTTTACAAGTTAGGTAAATCTGCTACACTGGCGCAAATTTAATGACATATGTAAATTTAATGCTTTATTAATAAATGTTCAGTCAAAAACGTAGACATATTTTTTTACATGTCCACTGCAACCTGCCAAATTTATCTTACTGAAGGGCACAAGAATTCTAACGTTAGAGAGGTGCTTTGATTGAAGTACTTAGCAAAAACATTTTGCTACTTGCTTTGCAAATATAATACAGCCGGAATAAAATTAAAGGAAAATAAAAAACTAGAAGAAAGAATTTCGTATTATCACTTGAGAATGCTTAATAATATCTTTTTGTTTCTTTACTCCAAAGCAAAATGAAGTTATAGTTTTCAGAACTGTAACTTCATCTTTCTTTGGAATTTCAGAAAAAATCCATGCCAAAGAAAAATTTTGCTCTAAATTTTATGTTAACTTTCATATTAACTATTTTATTGTTCGGATTAACACTTTTCAGCAGAATAAGTGTAGAAATGTACTCAGCTGTGTTAGTATCATTAATATGAGCAAATATTCATTAATTATTACAAATTATTTGTTGTTGTTTATAATATTTGTTCCTGTTAAATAAATCTGTAATGAAAAATAATCCTCCCTTAGATTTTCCTCAGTTTTGATCATGCTTCCATATACAGCATTTAAGAAAGCTGCTAGAGATGTAGCTGTGTGAAAGCAGTACTGATGTTACGTGAAAAGTACTAATATTGTTGCGAAATGCCGAGCTGCGGGAAGATATCTTTTCCGCAAGCACGTTTAGGGTTGCCAGATGGCACGGAAAGGCAGGATTGTCAGATTTGGCGCGAAATCGCCCATTTGGCGACATGACATAGACAGAGCGAGGATGTTCTCGAAGTCAGATCAAAAGGTATAAACACCTTGCTTGTACGCGGAGTAGGAGTGTAACAAGAGAGTTTATTGTGAAGAGCATTTGAGTTTAGTAGTAGTCGTGAGATCCGAGGTTAGTTTGAGAGCGACCGAGCCGAGTCGGGAGCGGTGCTGTAGTACTTTGTCGTGAAACCTGAAGGCTGTGCTGTTGATTGTTTCAGCGTATTTATCGTAGCTTTTCGAAGAACTGTAAACTTGTCTTTGGAACTCTCCTCTGTATACTGGTGAATAAATTGTGCTTTGATTATTCATCAAGTGTTGTCATCAATCACTCCAAATCCACGAACCCGTACAATGCAACAGTATTTTAAGGTCTAACTTATGATGTTTACATCAGAATGCAAAATGTTTGGAGTAGAAAGATGAGAGTTAGGAAATCTACGACACTTCAGGAAAATCAAAATTGTTGAAGCAGTTTTGAAGTCCGAATTTAGATACCACTAGCAAACAGCAGCTATTTAAACTGTTTTTCTTAGAAAAAGTAAGTAAACGCTGTTAAAGGGTGTCGAAAAATAGAAATTTATAAGGTATTTTATGTTAATTCACTAGTTATTATGATTTAGATCTTCACTATAACTTCACCTTTCCGTATTCATCACCAGAATGGAAATTGGGTTTGTGCGTATTTAAGCTGAGGGTTTTAAATCCATAGATTACGTAGAAGCTTCTCGCAACCGCCTCTTGCTGTTAGTATTCCCACCAGCTCTGCTTAACAGTTATATTCGGGCTTTATCATTTGGCTAACCGATGTTTTAAAATAGGCGCCGTAAAATTCTGAGGCAGCTTGAATTGGTCTGTTCTATGTGTAGTTTTAGACTACTTTCTATGTTCATATTTAACTTGATGTGTTAATTTAAATATCCACAAGCAGTGAAAGTTTCTTCTGTAGCACAAGTTGTGCTTGTCCTGTTACATTTAAGACTACACAAAAAAGGGTTATATTATCCTTCTTCAGCATTCTATGAGTTGTTTAAGATGAAGCGATAACCGCTGTTAATCTAGTAGAGACTGCAGGTCTTTAACCCTAACTCGCAGTTAAAAAAGAAACCCTACCTCTAGCTCCCAACTGGATCACGAACTACGTCGCGAGATAACGGAACATTCTACCTGCCCCCACCCAAAATTTCAGGTCCCTACGGCACCTGTAAATGGTGGTAAATTTGACGGCAGAAGACGTTTTGGCACTCGTCCGCTAATAGTGATCGCCAAGATAAAATCTCATAAAGGGAAAGCGGGTGATGATAAGCAAAAGCCATTTAGGGATGCTGTAGGTCAGAGATGTCAGTCATCCCAAATGAAAGGAAAAGCCTCTCACTTCCAATTAAATATGGCATTAAAAATTTCTCCCTCCCAGTTATTTAATTTGTTTTAAATGGCGTTCCTTCAGAGGCTTTACTGGGCGCAGGAGCGCAAAACTGCTTTTTGACAGAAAAATTTTAGAAAATATATATCATTTAATGTGATTGGAACTAAGGTGAAAACAGCACAGGCAAACGCAATGAATGCTTGAGAGTGACTTTAAAAATTCAAGTTAAAAATCAGCAGAAAGGTGGTTTTTTTTTTTTTTTTTTTTTTTGTATGTGTATGTGTGTGAGTGGTGAAAAATTTATAGGCAAACGTAATACTTGATTTGGATTTCTTAAAATCTGCAGGAACGCTAATTAACTTTCCAGAAAATACTATATACTAGTTAGATACGAACAAGCTGACTGAGACAAGGGTACAACCACCAGTCTTGGACATGAAAGAATCGCAGGCAGAAGAAAAAATAAAGTTGGAGCAGTTGGAAAGATAGTTTTCAGATTTCTTTGATGATACCCCACGATTCACACATGTGGTGGTATCATTCAATACAGACAGGAAGAAAACCCCATGTACAGCAATATCCTACTAGTTAGACAGGTTATGATAAGTTAGAGAGGAGATAATAGAAATGCATACTGCGGATATGCGCAAAAACAAAATCATAAACCTCACAAGTAATCCCTACTCTAGCTCTCTAGTACTATGCCGAGAATAATCTTCCCCCCCCCCACCGATTTAAAGGCCGGGCGATTCGCTTTCGATTAACAGTGTCTAAACAGTGTCTGTTTAGTTTTCTCTAATCGAAACTAAACAAAACAGTATTTACTCCTTAAATCAGCTCAAAACTAAGCAGTGTTTACCCCTTACCAATACTTGAGAAAATACACAGTCCAGTCACATTAATGTGACCAACTGTCAAAAGCCAGAACAACCACCTTTCGCAGAGCGGACTGCTGCGAGACGTGCAGGAAGAGAGTCACATAGGTCCCTGAAGGTGTTCTCTGGGATGTTGAGCCATGCCGACTCTAATGCCGTGGCCAGCTGCGCTAGATTACGCGGTTGAGGATCCATGGCGCGAACAACTCGATCGAGATGGTCCCACAGATGATCGATTGGGTTTAAGTTAGGTGAGTTTGCTGGCCAGGGGAGGACGGTAAACTCATCCTGGTGCTCTTCGAACCACGCACGTACACTGGCAGCTGTATGGCACCTCGCATTGTCCTGCTGGAAGATGCCATCATCCTGAGGAAAAACAATGCGCATGTAGGGGTGAACATGGTCCGCAAGGACAGATGCGTACTTGTATTGATCCATTGTGCCTTCCACAATGATCAGTGAACCTAGAGAATGCCAGGAAAACATTCCCCAGACCATAATGCTCCCGCCTCCAGCTTGGACCGTTCCGGCAATGGTTGCAGGGTGGTTCCTTTCAGAGGTTTCACGCCTTATACGCCAACGTCCATCTGTCCGATGGAGCATAAAACGCGATTCATCCGAAAACGCAACCTGTCGCCACTCAGTGGACGTCCAGCTGCTGTACTGGCGTGCAAATTCTAGCCTTCGCCGTCGATGAACAGCAGTCAGCATAGGTGCACGAACCAGGCGTCTGCTTCGGAGGCCCAGACGCAGCAATGTTCGCTGAATAGTACTTTGGGAGACACTTTTGGTAGCCCCTTGGTTCATTTTGGTGGTCAGTTGCTCAACGGTAGCCCGTCTATCTGCCCGAACGCATCTCCGCAACCGTCGTTCGCCTCTGTCATCTATGGCCCGTGGTGCACCACATTTGCCACGTCGCTGATTTTGGACAGTCCCATTTTGCCATGCACGGTACACTTTTACCACGGCGGCACGCGAACAGTTCACAAACTCAGCCGTTTCGGAAATGCTTCCACCCTTGGCCCGAAAGCCAATGATCATGCCCTTTTGGAAGTCGGATAAATCGCTTCGTTTCTGCATTACGCCAACGATTGAAATGTTTTCCGAAGCCCTCACACACCCTTTATATACGCTCAACTGCACTGTGCTGCCACCTGCCTTCTGTGATTGGTTATTTAACTCTGACATGGAAAGTACGTGGTGGTCACATTAATGTGACTGGACTGTGTAATACGGAAAACTAAATCTACAACGTATGACTACGCTATATCTCACGTCTGGATACTTGCAGATATGTATAAAAGAGGAGGACGTGCCAAAAACTGCATTTATTACCAAATCTGTAGTTTATGCCTTCCGTAGAGGGTCGTTTGGCCTACGCGGAGCTCCGGTTACATTTCAAAGGCAATGGATATATCTTAAAGTAACGCGACTATAACGGCGCGTTACTGCTTTATTTATTAACTAACTTATAATAGTCATTTGTTCTTATCCTCTTTTGCTAACATATAAAAACACACCAAAATTTACTAATATATTGTTAGTTACATTTATTCAGTTTAATATTTTGTGTGTGTGTGTGAAATAGAATGTGCAAAGCATGTTTAAAATAGATTCTATAACTATATCTTCCAGTACAACCTATTTCATCACACTGTCTATTTGATTGCTCACCTGCTCTTACTTGCTCAAATTTTATTAGAAAGGAGGCAGACTTACTTTGATTTAAGCAGGTATAGTTCCTAAAATCCTGAGTTTCTGTCCATAGCACAATGTCCAATGTTTTCTTTGATAGCAAGATTCCTCTGTATATAAATTTAGTTCTTTACTAAAAGATTATGGTGTATAGTAGTGATTAGGTTGAAGTTAAATCCTTGTCGTTAAAGTCCAAAAGAAACAACGGTAACAAACGAAGATAACTCTTCATCAATGTCTGTTCAAATTAATTTAACTCTATAGAGAAATATCCATTATTTGAAAATGTAAATACACCTGTAATATAATTTCTGAAATGGAGGCTTCTGAAGTAAAATAATTTCTGCGTGATAATTTTTATAGACTTTTCTAAATAAATTTCTGTAGTATTTATGAGAATTTAAGTTTATTTGCTCAGAATAAAACAAATTTGAATAATAATTTATTTATTTGCTCAGAATAAAATAATTTTGAATAAAATAAAATAAATAATAATAATTAATAATAATAAAATAAAATAATAAACTTCAAAAGCAAATGAAATATTTAATGATAATTTAGTAATACTTCGAATAATTACGTAAATAAATTTAAAATAATCAATAATTATGGAATACAGCTTTTTTAAAAGTAATAAAAGATTTAATGTTCCCCTCCCCCCAGCAAACGTCATAGTACAGCCTCTTTTAGATTTACAGTATACAGAAATATTAAGATTCTTGCAGCAACAAACATGAAAAAAAGGACCGTACTCTAGCCAGAATTCGAACCAAAGGCCTTCTAGTTGCTAGCTGAACCTATTACCACATACACCACAATAGCACGAACGGAGGAATGTGATAATTCTTTATGTTCTTCCCCACTTAAATGGCGACTGGGGAGGGGCACGATACGCAGTCAACCAAATCCAGATGGTGACGAATTATAATCCACCACATTTTAGTTCGGTAACCGCTGTAGAAGCATTAGGTTTTTCGGGGCGAATAAATGCGAGACATCAATTACGCCGTCACTGGGATTCGAACCACGGATCTTCAAACTGCTAGCCGGATGGATCCGAATTGCAGCATAACAGCATACGTAGGAGGAAATAATTTCTTATAAGTAAATACCTTTGTTATGCTTATCAAACACTTTTCATTCTTAAAAATATTTGATAAACCTTGCAGACTCTATTTCAGAATATAAAATAAAATACTTGTATGTTTTCCGAAATACTAAGCTTAAGACAATTGACTGAACTTTTAACTTACACCCGTATTCAGACTTGGATTTAAGGACAAGGCTAGGACTTCGTTATTTAGGTGGCACAAATAAAAGAATCCTCAGCTCCTCCTCCTCCTCCCCCCAGGTTGAAATCTTAGGTTTCTATAAATGCATTCCATCTTCACATTTTATGATGTATAACGTTTTCAAAGATGCAATAATTGTGTGCATGCATATGGTATATATGAGAGTAATTTACTTCTTCATAGATGCCTGAATAGGAATTTCCTTCGAATGAAAGGGGCCCACCAGCGGCCGAACTGAAAAATTTTTTAACACTGGTAGTTCGGTCCGTTGTTCGAAGCCCGCGAACGGGCTGGCTGCATGGGTGTTTTCATGGTTTTCCCATGTGTAACGTGTATACAAGACAGTTTCCTTTAGAATGTTCTCCACGAAGACATTCCTTCCCTTAGGCAGATTGTCCTAGTGTACTTTGTCGTAATCTCGATAAACCAAACCTTTGAATGGAAGGAAACGTAAAGTAATTGGTATTTTTGGAAGAATTGTGGGGTTTTTGCTGCTAACAGGGTTCGTACACATTTCTGCACAAGGAAATTAAGTACTTTTAAGGACCATTAATGAAAAAAATTAAGGACCTATGAGCAAATGGGAACTGAATAAATTCAATTAAAAATATTATCTATGCCTGAACTTCATTTTTGTAGTACCATCCTAAAAAGAAAATAGATACCTAAGTAAGATGAATTATTATTAAACATGAATTAATTAACGGAATTATTAACAAGTTCGAGAATAAAATCAACTTTATGAAATATATCAAGTAGCATTAAATATTTTACATTTATAACAGTTGGACATATTTGAAAGAAGATAGGTGACATTTCATTTATGTTTTGCTAACAGTTAACTTTATGATGATTTTTTTTTGTCACATATTTGCTCAGTCTAGAAGTTTCGTAAATAGTAAGTAGATTTTATGTCAAGCGACATAGATTAAAGTACAAGTAAGATCATAATCAGCATGATTCATAGCAAAAGATCGCCCTGTCACCGCTCCTGCTTGCCTAGAGAGAGCCCTGCTGATTAGAACAAATCTAAAAGGCCTGATGTAGGCACGGTCGGCAAGATTTGAAAGTTAGTTAGGCTCTGTCTGTTGCAGTTTTTGTCGTAGCTTCGTGTAGGTCTAATAAGCCACTAAAGCACCACAGGTGATAAGTTGTTTTGTATTGTTTTAAGTCTCACTAGATACAAAGAATACGTTTTACATGAATTTTTACATTTTAGTGTTTTATTTTGTGACCACGGTAAGGACTAATGAAAGGCAATAACTCGCTTTAATATGCAGAGGTAATTTTTAAGCGTAAGCAGTTAGTTATAAATAATTAAATTAGCTAATTAGATAACCTTAGTCATTATGGATTTACATGGCCAATATAAAATTTTATTTATTTTTTAACAATATTTGTTAAAAAATGCCCTATTAAAATCACAATCTAATAAAATTTCACATTTAAAATACATATAATTTATGAAATTGATTCTTAAACGATATTAGACAATTACACATTAAAAGCTACAAAACATTCATGTTTTGCAACAACAAAACTCCACAAAATATTTATGCCTCTTTTTAATTTGAAGTCTTCCCAGACATTTTGGCTAATCGATTTCCTTCTCTTTAAGCATCTTTTTTAACAATCAGAAAATTGTCTCAATACGCAAACCAGTGTTCTCACTAGTTTCTACGTGCTTTATCTCCTAACTTGTCAACCTCTCTACAATATAGCTATGAGGGTTTACTTGATCTGGTAAAAGTTAAATAGTCCAAAACGTCCTGACAGACGTGAAGCAAATTATCGCTATGTCTGAAAGTAACTACAATGTCAGACAATCGTTTAAATAAGTCTCTTATTTAAAAAGAACTTAGAACATTTAAAGCATGTTTTGATGCTAACAAAATCAATTACAACTCGAAGTGATGTAATTAAACAAGAGCAGTCAAATTGAAACTAAAAATGTGGACTAGGGGTCAAAGACTATACAATTTAATTTTAATTTAAGTTGGCTTAGAAACTGTCATAAGAGGAAACAGAAATGGGAAACTATACTAAAGGTTGAAATCATAAACAACTGGGTAATTTACATAATTATAACTGTACATATCTTTGAAGAATAATTTTCTTTATGTATTCAGTTTCTTTCTTTAACACATTTCCTTTTAATTCTAGAATTTTTGGATTTAATTAAGGATTTCTGTTATTCTAAAAAACTAAATGCATTTAGAATATATAGAAAAAGCTGTTAATTTTATTTCTTTAGCAATATCAAAATTCCGAAGAAATATGAAATATATATAGTAAGGGTTGGTTATAGAGCTGATATGGCAGAACTTTTAGAATTTAGTGACAAACTGAGAAACAAAATCTAGAAATGTCATAACTTTTAGAGATTAGAGCGAGCACTGGAAGCAGAATTTAGAAAGGCACTAGGCAGCAGAATTTAGGTTTCACAGAGATTGCATCAGGTGGGAAAATGCCCAGTGCCAGCTCTGTATGATGCATTAAGGTATATTATATGAATCTTTTAAATTGAGTTTTTAAATTTCTTTATTAATAAAAAAATGCATTTCTATAACGCCTGTCCATGTGATAAGATTAGAAGCATTTTTGATATTTTCCATGCTTGTGTCCAGTGAAAAGTAGAGAAAATAAAGGGAAGATAAACATATTAAGAAAAAGATTCTAGTATTAGAAGTAAAGCATTCAAATATTATGTTTTCATTGTTCTTCCAAACGTTCTCCAAAAAGTAAGAAATTCATCACAAACTTTCTGTAAAGTACATCCATTACGTGTTAATACCATGGAGACATTTTTCATTTTGTTACATATTACTGGAATCTTCTAGAATCGTGGGTCTATAAATCTTGCCTTCAAATGCTTCTAAACTTTTCAAGCTGCACTGTCTAAAATCCTAAAGAAAAATTATCCCTACCAATTTTGTAACAGCCAAAAAGCATAATTTTTTGAAAAAAAATAGGAAGAGTGTAAAATTAATTTTACAGAGAAAACTGACGCATATTCTGAGAATTCTAAATATTCTGAGACAATTATATGGGGAAAACTCTATGAAAAAATTAAAAAGAAGACATTTTTAATTAATTACATAGCTAATTTTGCTTTTAGTAAGAACTGTTTCGTAAATTGTGTTTCATAGCATTATACCTTGTCTATTTCTCAGATTCAAAATATTGTACAATAAGTTGTTAAAATGAAACTTTAAAATAAAATATTTTTATTTTTCGCTGTCATGTTATAATATTTTTTTCATATAATGTTATTTTTTTCATATAATTTCAATATATTGCCATTATTTTAATGAAATATATCAATGTTACAATGTATTAAAAAAAATTCCCAGATCTCGGAATTAAAAATTTTCTATAAAAACTGATCTTAAAATCGCCAAAATGTCAATAAGTCTCCAAATTTAGAACCGTTAAATAAAAAAATTCACATCACCAAAAGCGAAAAGTTGTTTAAGAGCAATTCTTCATTAGAAAAAATGATTTTCGAAATGCTTATGTTTCACTTCTTGCTTACTCGACTATCCCACTAATTATATTAGAAATAGGAACAAATTATAACACATAAATCCATTTACCCATTCAAAAGATAACCATATATGTCAGTGAATCGCCAAAAATATTCCTCCAAAATGCTAATTAACACTCAAAATGGCAGTCGTAAAAACAGACAAAAATTTCAGGTGATTAAAATTAAGGACCTTCTGCAGGTTTTGGCCGAAATTAAGGACTTTTAAGGACCAAAAATCGATTCTAAAAAACCTAAGGACTTTTAAGGACTCTTAAGGACCGTACGAACCCTGTTTAACAGATAAGCTGACTGACGACAATTTTGGGTTTGCAGGAGCTCCGCGACCATTGCATATTGCACATAAAAAGTTCATAAATATGATGCCGAGTCCAAATTAGGGATCATTTTAACAAGTAAAACACGATCTTAGTGAATCAAAATTCGGGCAATATCTGTTTTACTTTCAAATTTTAGTTTTAAAGAAAATAAGAAATTGTTCCCTCAAAGAGGCATTTACCTGCTTCCCAATGTATACGCTTGATACTCCTGAAAATTTCAGTACGAATATGAAAGAGATACATCTAAAAGCGTGTCTCTTTAAATGAATTTAGAATTAATCTTTATATTTAACAATTAATATCAATCCTACAACGCAATTGATTAGCACATTCAGGGTTTGCACGTATTTTTGTTTTCTTTTTTTTTTCTGCTAAAGGAAACAGGCTTAAAAGTGAATGCGACAAATGCAAATTGGCGGTAAAAGAACTTCGGTACCTGGGATATAATATACCTGAGCAGGGAATAGAAATGGGAATTCCAAGATCGCAGCAATCAAAAATTATTCACAACCTAACACAGCGAAAAAACTGGAGCCATTTTGAGGCTTATGCTCTTTTTAAAGAATATTCATTAAAGATTTTAGTCACATAGCAGAACCCTTGTTAAATTTCATAAAGAAAATAGCTAGATTCTCTTGGTCGGCGGAAACGATTACGGCGTTTGAAAAAACTTAAAGCGGCCTTAATCCACGCCCACGTCTTGAAATTTCTTGAAGTTGACAACAAATTAGAAATCGCAGCAAATGCATCTGATTTTACGTTAGGAGATGTGCTTATTTCCTAACGTAAGCTAGCGTGTCACGCAGCAGTACCACAGGTCCGGGGTTCGATCCTCGGGCTGGGCACGGTTGACTCAGCCTTTCGTCCTTTGAGGGGGTCGATAAAATTAGTACCAAGTTCGCTCTTAAGGACTAAACACCGGGGGTCCTGCGACAGGCTGACCACTTGTCCAGGCAAAGATGCACAAGCATCCCGGAGCCCACGGTCTAGAAAGCAGATACCAGGTTACTGTCGGCCATAGCTCTCTAAGGGCTGTTTGTGCCGCCGAGTTTAGTTTTAGTTGTGCTTATGCAAGACGGGCGGCCTGTAGGATATTTTAGTAAAACACTTTACCCGATTCAAAAAAATTATATTTAAAAGAGAAACATTAGCAGTCCTTTTAACCGTTCAAAAATTTCGAGATTATTTTGACAAGGAACCTATTATCATATATACAAAACATACGACCATCGTGCATATGTATTCTAGAATAAATTTGCCTTCAAGTCTCACAAGATGGGATTTTACATTACAAGATTGCAATTCAAGAATTAAACATACTCGCTGGAGAGAAAATGTTATGGCTGATGCCTCATCAAGTATTAAGTTGAATGATGAGAGGAAAGAATTAAAATCTGCTATGTTGACTTTGGAATTTTAGATTTACGAGAAAAAATTATTTCAGAACTGCAAACAGACCAAGAATTTAAATATATCTACGCTTATTCGAATTCTGATCACTCTGAACATCATGACATAACGAGGATTCAGAACAGGGATGCAAAACTATGAAATCCTTGATAACCTTCTGTTCTATTCAAGGGAACAAATAAGAATGATAGGTTACAACTGGTAAGTATTTTGCCTTCCGTATTCCTCAGACGAGATATGAGATCTGAGACGATGATGAATCTGAAAAAATAAATAAATAAATAAAGTGAAGATGAAATTTTTTAGAATGTAAATTTAGCAACAGGAATTTTATTGAGTGTTTGTAAGGAATTTCTCATGCAGATTTTTACATTGCGGAATTTAAAATTTTATCCAAAGTCATTTAAGACCTTTATTTGCATCTGTTTAAAGTATGGTGTGGAAGACTACTACGTTGTATACCAGGGAATGGCTAAACTTTCAAGACGATGGGAGCCTCATGATAGATTTTATGAGAACGTTCGAGAACCGCAAGTCCAAATTTATATCGTTTCAAAAATAATGAGACAGGTTTTGAATAAACTTTTGAAGAAAATTAATGCATATGTGATTAACGTGGTTACATATAAATATTAATAAATACATTTTATATCTATTTTATCATCTTATATGTTTTGTGTTCAGAAAATTTAAGCCCCAGCAAAATAAAAATTTGTAACGCTTGTACTGAGCAACTGAGCGTTTTGTCTTGAAGTAGAGAAACCAAATATTTTCGTCTGATTTCCTTTATAGCTCTCCATTTAAAATTATTGTTATTTTATCTTGGTAAAAGGAATCGGGAGCATAGTTATTGCTCTACACTTACATAAAAAATGTTATTTGAGTAAATTACAAATCATTATTTAAAAGAAAACTTAGTCCCCCCTTTTTTTTTACAGTTCATGAACAGTCTTTTAGAAAGTGTAAATTACATGATACACGTCAACGTGCACTGCATAGAAACTGTTATTCGAGAAAAAATATTTATTTAAAAATAAACTATTAACTTGTTTAGGCTTTTGCTTAAAAATTAATTTTGATTCTTCACGCAATTAACATAAGGACCAAAATACTGAGATCAATCAAATTTTTGGATCCTAAGAAATTGTTAAACATTTCCCAGAACTTTGGAATAACTACTTTTACTGATGCCCAGTATAGAAGAATTCTCACACACACACAAAAAAGTATGACAATAATTTCAGTGGTATTTCAGCGTGGCATCTAACGGAATCTGCAGGAATTTTTTAGTAATCTGTACAGTTCACATCACTGAAAATTCTCGAAACTATCTCGCGAATCGTCCCGATAATTTTGGTCATATAACAAAGTTCATGCGCATCAATGAAAATTCTTGAAATTATTTCTCGAATTGTCCTTATAATTTTCAACAGAGATAACAAAATTCATGCTCATCATTGAAAATTCACGAAACTATCTCTTGAATCCTTACGATAATTTTGGACATACATAACCAATTGCTAATAAATCTTGTAGTTCATGACGGGCTATATAAGCACTTCGTCAAGCACATATTCCATCTGTCTAGTAAGCTGAATTCTTCAACCTAGCTTTTTAATTTTGAGCTATTTTTCAAATACACGGCACATCAAAACTAATGTTACAGAAAGAAAACATACCTGTCACTACTCTAATGAATTTATTTCACAAATGGAGATATAACATAGTAAACGCGTAACTCTTCATATTTCTATTGACATGCACAGATGTTCGATGGGGAGGACTTTCATAAGACGTTAGACGTCTGCACAATACATTAGTTCCAAAGCCCTTGCCAAATAGGTGGACGGTTCCATCATATTCTAAATGTTGGACTCATAAAAACGGTTAGATGACTTACGTCTCATCTTGAATTTGGACGTAAAATAACTCAGAAGAAAGTTTACACTAAATTATTGTCAGCCGAATAGTGCAACTTTCCATTAGGTTACCTAACCTGTGTACAGAAAATAAATCTCAAATTGAGTTTGAAATGGAGTCAGTAAGCAGAAGATATTTTAGAAAATAAAAGATCAGACTTTAAAAAATAAACGTTTACGGCAGAAAAATTTCACAACTTCGTACAACTGCTTCTCCAACTTTTTGTCATTTTCATTAAGCATTATTCATTTCATTAATTTTCTTCAAAAGTTTATTCAAAACCTGTCTCATTATTTTTGAAACGATATAAATTTGGACTTGCTGTTCTCGAACGTTCATAAAATCTATCATGAGGCTCCCATCGTCTTGAAAGTTTAGCCATCCCCTGGCATACTGTTCGCGCCTGCGCATCTGTAAGGTGATCTACACATGCGCATCTATAATGTCTTGATCAGACGAGTTTGAGAACTGCCAACGACGGTGTGTGAGTGCTGGTTACAGCCATGAGTTAATGAGGAGTAATTGTAATTTAAATATGTGTATTAATAAAGTAACGAACCAGCGTACTAATTTTAAGTGTGGTGATCTTTGAGCTATCGACACATACAACGTAGTAGTCGTCCACACCATACTTTAAACAGATGCAAATGAAGGTCTTAAAAGACCTTGGATAAAATTTTAAATTCCGCAATGTAAAAATCACACCATATTTTAAACAGATGCAAATGAAGGTCTTAAATGACCTTGGATAAAATTTTAAATTCCTTCCCTGCTTGTTCTTTTCAACGAATAGTGCTAATTTTGGATAAGGATATTCATCGAAAGTGGATCTCTGGAGAGGTAAGTGATTCCTCTCTTGCTAATTCTTTAAATTTACATTCTAAAAAATTTCATCTTCACTTTATTTATTTATTTATTTTTTCAGATTCATCATTGTCTCAGTCTAAAAAAGAAGATTTAAGGCTTATTGCCTTAGAAATCAATCTAAATGTTGATGAAAAAATGACTATAGCAGATTTAACTGATATTATTGAGAATAGTGAAATTTTTAAAACTAAACAAGATTTAGTAAAAGAGATAGCAAACTCTATTATAGAAAACAGGAAACAAGAAGAGCAAAAACTTGAGTTAGAGTCTGTTTGCAGTTCTGAAATAATTTTTTCTCGTAAATCTAAAATTCCAAAGTCAACATAGCAGATTTTAATTCTTTCCTCTCATCATTCAACTTAATACTTGATGAGGCATCAGCCATAACATTTTCTCTCCAGCGAGTATGTTTAATTCTTGAATTGCAATCTTGTAATGTAAAATCCCATCTTGTGAGACTTGAAGGCAAATTTATTCTAGAATACAGATGCACGATGGTCGTATGTTTTGAATATATGATAATAGGTTCCTTATCAAAATAATCTCGGAAATTTTTGAACGGTCAAAAGGACTGCTAATGTTTGTCTTTTGGTAACAATATAATTTTTTTGAATCGAGTAAAGTGTTTTACTAAAATATCCTACAGGCAGCCCGTCTTGCATAAGCACAACTAAAATTAAACTCGGCGGCACAAACAGCCCTTACAGAGCTATGGCCGACAGTGCCCTGGTATCTGCTTTCTAGATCGTGGGCTCCGGGATGCTTGTGCATCTTTGCTGGACAAGTGGTCAGTCTGTCGCAGGACCCCTGGTGTTTAGTCCCTAAGAGCGAACTTGGTACTAATTTTATCGACCCCCTCAAAGGACGAAAGGCTGAGTCAACCGTGCCGAGCCCGAGGATCGAACACATATCAACACATTAAAAGAAGTGTAATGCTGGCATCAGAGCCTGGGCAGTACCAAAGGGTGAAAATTTTTAGATATGCCGGGCAGCAAAATGCGTCTTACCTAATGGGAGGTAGAAAGAAAGGTCATCAAACAAGAAATCGATAATCAAACAAGAAATCGAAAATATCATAGACTAAAGAGATATCACCATATCAAGATCCCGATTTTTGACAGAAACTTTGGAGAAGAGAGACGTTTGTGTTCCGTTGATTGATGACATTTGATGATTAAGGTGAAGGATCTCTGGAATACCAATATTTGATAACATGGAAATTAGACATTTTGACTAAAATTTAAATCGTTGTCAAACCAGTGATTCTTCCCACGACTCGAAATATTTCAGCCTCCACAACCATTGGTGAAATAAATTATGATTTCTGCCCAGGATTACCAAGGAATTATTATGAAAGATAAGAGTTTCATGTGCGAAAAGTGCACATTAAACATATTATTGTGAACGGTTGCGAAATCTGAGAAACAATTGCATAAAAATGCCTGACTTGCTTAGGGATGGGAAATTAATTTTGAAGTAGTTCACTAGAAAATTGACATAACCCAGTAAGAGGCTGAAGGTTCATTCCACCAAAAATAAAATCCTCGTAAAATTCTTCCACAAATTAAAAGAGCTCTATATGGATTGCAAAATGACACAGGTTTCTTCAGCAGTTACTCACGTTATTCAAGGACTGAATAAAAGTAGTACTCTACAAAGAATAGAAAATCTTCCAGGTGGATGACAACTGTTGTGAACAATGGGATCACACAGGAATGTAAGCAGATACTACCTGAATATAATTAATGTAAGAGAAAAAAATATTAGGGAGAATAAGTAAATAAAAATATTAGCATTGTGTTTTAGATTAACTTTGTATGTATTCCGATGACCATTACCTGTTCAAAAGGTAACATAACAGGAATAATAATTATCAAAAATGGAATTATTTGTAATTTTACATATTTGTTGCTCTGGCGATAAGCCAGCAGCGGACGGTTTGAAATCTATCAGACTTTTACATACATAATATCAAAAATTAAAATAGCGATAAATAAACAAACATGGCACTCCTTGATTTCTATTTCAAATTCCATGTGTATTAAAAAGTAAACTATATTCAAAGTCAGTCACATTTCAGATGACGTAGGATCGGAAGTAGGTCGCGAGCCACAGTTTGGCCATGTGTGTTGTATGTTAATTAGCAAGTTAATTATGATTTAAACCTTTACTATACCCTCTTTCTACAATCCTCACCAGAACGTAAATTGTCGCTGAATATTACAATAAAACTTCAATAAATTACACTTAATATCAAAGTTTAGAATTTAAAATTAATGCTCAACTGTAACATACACCTGCACTTGAAATTATTAGACACCTGACCAGAAAGATAAACTAGTCTTGATCACAACTATAAAAACATATATCACTTTCCCTGTACGACATACAAAAATTGAATAAATAAGAAATAATTGGCGATTTCTATTGGTAATGTAGAATTTCGCATATGTGATATATAGTTGCTCAAAAGAGTATTATTACTTCATCAGACAAACTGCATACATACTTTTCAAAGCTTAATAGTTTGTTCCCTACCACCAAAAAATCTAGATATTAACTGCTGTTGGCAGATTTCATAACATATGGGAAAGTGCTAATCTAGTTTTATAATTTCAGAATATAGAGTTTTCTTTCCCCGATTGTCTTAACAGTATTTAACAAACATATAACTTACCAATTTTTCTATATATTATCCTTATATTTTGTAATTCATATTTTCTGGCAGATTTCATTTACATATCGGGAACTTGTATAGTACAAAGTTCAAAATCTGGACCTCTAAGCCCCCAAGCCATAAATAAAATAAAATAAAATAAAACAATAAAAAAATCCTCCCTTACAAAATCTAAGAATTAGGAATGAACTCAACAAAAAGAAGCATGTGGGTCTCAACTGTGATTTTTCTCCCAGTTTACTGAGATCACTGCCAAACACCTGCTAGCAAGTGAACTGTACCATAGCGAATAACAACACATTGCTTAGCATTACTCTGATGTTGGGCAGAATCACACTTTTGGTTTTTAATTGATTGTGAGGAATGGCTGGCAGTACACATTTGCTGCTGAATGCAACATTTACAGTCCTAAATTCTCACGCTCAGTGCCTCTTTAAGTTCTACAAATTTTTCCATCCTTAATTTTTGCTGCCTGATACTCATCTAAGTTCTAAAGTTTTCTTAACCTTGAATTCAAACAACCAGTTCAGTCACACTAGTTTTGCTGGAGGGTTAGCATTCTTCTAACATAAACAATAAAAGCCACAATGTTGCTCTGTCTACATGTCATTTTATTAAACTAACAATCTAAAATCAACATTTTCTGAAATCCAGAACTGACAAAATCCTAACAATTTTGGATTTCAAACTTTACACTGTACTAATGTGAGCGTGCAGGAATGTACAACAGTAGAATCTAGACCTGAAGTTTGTGGTACACATTCAAATCTATATTTGCACTGGAATTGTCTGTCAGGTTTCCAGAAAATGTATTTCTCTCTCTCCTGATGTCAAATTTATTATAAAATGCAACCAGTACAGCTCCATATCCCTCCTAATATAAAATTCTACTTGAAAAACTAAGTTAAAACAATTGCTTCAAAGCCCTTTTTATTCTCTCAGTTTGATGTAATATGCAACTATTTTTTCAAGGGCATTTCTTTTATGGTTTAGTAAATTCTTATTTTAACATGCTTAGGTTTATGTTCAATGGGCATTTGCTGTATGGCCAAAACACGAGAAATGGGAAACCTTATGATGGTAGATTGTGAAAGATGTATCATTGGTGGCATTCTACAAAATTAACTGCATTTACAGTTATTTATATGCCTTAATAAGTTTTACTCTTATTTCATTATTCTGTTATTTTATCTTTCACTGTATTACTTACAACATATTAATTATAATGTATTTTTAAGGATAAAATTTTTCAGTTCATTCACAAGGGCAGTTTCAAATCTAGAGTTAATTAAACATGTTCTGATGACTTTGCGGCAGTCACAGAAAAAGGCAGTGTCTAACAGAGCATCATTTAAAACACTGCGATACCTTATTATGACCTAATATAATTTTTGCAATGAAAATGTGGTATGTAAGGATGCAAAAGCAATGTTTTTGTGCAAAAATAAATGTGGGTGAAGATGGCAAAGTGTGGATACAGATGCTAAATTAACATCTTTGTGACGATTTCAAAAAAAGGGGAATTTCACAGATAATTGCATTAAAGATGACATAATCCAATGGCTTTGCAACATCCTGCACAATAAAATTGCTACATGTTACTTGGGTACAACTCTCTGAAGTTTTATGCACATAGTGGTGAATCACACTGGACATATTGATTATGAATATAGAGAATACTTAAACACATACATAGCATATATGTATTAGAAATATATAGAATAGATACATAGAATTGTTGATCATGATATGCAGAATACTATGCCATGAATGAAGTAGCAAGATGCAGAATATGCTGGGATATGCATTTTATAAATGTACACATTATAAGCAAGAGAAAAAGCACCTCAAAGTTGTATAAAACGACGAATAAAGTAGCAATTTTTTATTCAGAATCACATATACCCATCACTTTTTGTGCTGGAGGTTATACCTTCTGCAAGAAAAGCAGCTCATTCCAGGAGATCTCAGAATTCAATCACAGAAGTGCTGTAGACTACTGGGACTGGATTACTATATTATGCAACAGCTGAAAGATTCAATGACTTTTACTTCTCAGTGCCTCACATGACATATTTTCTGTGTCTAAGTTGTTACGAAGGTGATCACTACCTCAGTTTTCAGCACAAAAATCAGCACCTACAATGGGACACAGAACAATGCAAATAGAGGATACAATGGCATATGCCAGCTTTTGCTTACAGCACTATGATGATGGTTATATTCATGTTTAGAGGAATTAAAAAGAAGGAACAATGTTGGAAGTCTGCATCATCACAGCAGCCCAGAACTTGGGGTTATGGTATACATTATCCACAAATAAGTATGTAGACACCCATGCAATATCTGTAGTTCTGATACACATCATGCGCTCTGCCATTAAATATTATGTAGGAAGCAACATTGATATTAGTTGCATGCAAAATACCACAAAGTGCAGAGTTATCTAATTTCTAGAAAGATGAAATCGTCGAATATCGTGAAAATGTCCAATCCTTAAAAGGGCATATCTAGCGAGCTAAATTACTCAAAATCGACAGTGGCCTATATGAATCAGATGTGAAAGTTAAGTGGAGATTCTCAAAATGTGTCCCAAGTCAGGAGGCCCAAGAAACTAGGAGATAGAGACTGACAGGTGCTATTCAGAGAAATTAAGGAGAACCACACCCAACCAATTGCCCACATAGTCCAGGAATTTCAACAGGTATCAGGGAGTGTTTCTTGATGAACAGCATTTGTAAAGAAGCCCATCTCCTTGGTGTTAATGTTCATGCTGCCACTCACAAGCCTTTGATCACAAAGTCTAACCTCGCTCCTCGGTTAACATAGTGCAAATCACATCAACAATGGACTGCAGATCAGTGGAAATGGGCTGTCTGGATTGAAAAGTCAAGGCTCACCCTCTACCAGTTGGATGGCAGGGTCTAGGTCTGGCATCTGCCTGGAAAATGCCTCCTACTAGAGTGTATTTTGCTCACAGTAAAGTTTGGTGGAGATGGAATTATGGTCTAGGAGTGTTTCTGTTGGGATGAACAGAGATCCTTCGTCCAAATTCATGGTAAGCTCAATGCTGATGCCTACTACACTGTTCTTGATGATAGTGTGCTTCCTAGGTTGTGGAAGTTTTATGGGTTGGACCCATGTTACTTTCAGGATGACAATCGCAGCTGTCATATATCAAGGTCCAACATGGATTGCTATACTGACAATGTGGTTAACTGAATGGACTGACCTGCCTAGACTTGAACCCCATCAATAACCTCTGGGATGAGTCTCATTGCCAAATTAAAGGGTGCAATAACTGCCCACACATTGGTGAAAGAACTTAAATGTTTTCTCCAAGCCAAATTGAAGAAAATATCAATAGCCTTCAAACAAGAACTTGTGAACAGCATGTCCCAGAGGCTTGAGGCTATAACTGCCACATGCCTATCAACTATTGAATATGAAAAATTTCATTTTTCTTTTCGATCACAGTAGTCCAAATACTTATTGAAAGATAATGTAAAATACCAATGGGTACACATCCGGCTCACCCCAAATCCTTAATTATGTAATCATTGCAGCTTTAATGCCTGTGGCTGTACCATACTATTGAGGACTTCATTACCTCCTCTTTCACAGCAGCAACATAAGACTACATGTTCTACAGTTCCTCAACACACAAGATGTTCAACACCTGCCTTGACCCCAGATCTCTCATCAAGTGAAAAATCTGGTCAATGACTACAGAAAGAGTGGCACAACAGATGAACTCTAGCACTGAAGTAAAACTGCATAAACTGCAAGACCCATAACTGCCAATGCAATTCTGCCCAGACATATAATAGTTGCCACTATTCCCAGATGGGAAGGTTCAGCGTACTGATTTCTAACATTCAGTAACAATTCATTTTCAATGTGAAAAAGTTTTAGTGAGTCTAATCTTTATAGTATGAGCATATGCATTCACTAAACGTCACCATAAGATTAATTCTTAAATTTCAGTAAATCAGAAACAAACACTTTTATTTCACAATAAGGCAGTTTTAAATATTCACAGTCAATAATTGGGCAATAATCAGCATGAAAACCACAAATACAAAATTTTAAGTCTTAAAAAAATTCAATAAACAGTTAAAATCTTCGCAGTATTTTCAACTTTGCTTTCCATAGCTTATACCAAGACTACTTTGCCTTAAGCTGGAGAGAAAATCCCTAAAAAGACAAAAAAAAAAAAAAAAAAAAAAAAAAAAAAAAAAAAAAAGAAGTAAAATAAAGGCATAAAATTGAATATATATGCAAGATAAAATAATATAAATCAAAATTCTATTTTTGCAATAGTCCCTTAAGTCTCCTTTTTAATTTCCCTTAAGTCACCTTAAGTCGTCTTTTTAATTTGGTTATTTATTCTTTCTATACTAAAAATAGTACCTGCTAATAAAAACCTGTCTAAACAGCATCATTTCGAAATTAATTCATGTCATTTGCTTCTTGCATAATGCTAATGATGCAGATACTTACACAACGCTTCAGCCACTAATAATTTTAAACTTGGAAATCAAAACATAAAAATTAGGCAATGGGAACTATTATGAAATACAAACTTTCACCCTGGGCATGTTGCATTTTCTGTTGTCTCTCTGCCATCAGCACAGTGCAAATTAATAAATTCCCCCCTGAAGTTACTACATACAGGTTAGATGAAAGACATTACACAGCATCAAAATGAATAGTACCATCATCAACAGCATGTATACAAACAAGATATTTACCTGCTCAATCTATGTAAGCTGAGTAAACCAATTAAAATATCTATGAAGTTTTGTTATTAATTTATAATTTTTCAATACTAAGTACTTTGTTGAAAAATAATTTTTTTATATCAAAACAAACACTGTTTATTGTTATTCTTTCCATTTTTTATCAGAAAGCTAAATCTCTATTAAAATGAAATGCAGCTCTTTAAGGAAGGAAAAACTGATTACATTTTTATTCCCAATTCTGTACAAATTACAAAGAAAAGCTTTACTCTGTCACAAACGATCATCTAAAACAATAATAATATCCTTAAACCTGCCCCCCCAAAAAAAACGCTATTTCAAGAACATGTGAATCTAATCTTCAGATGACAAAATGAGTAGGTTAAAACATAGGTTAAAATGAAAGATAAAATTAATAGCAAGCATTACAAAAATTAATAGCACTTTTAATAAAAATGTTTAATCTGACTGCATACACCAAAAAAATTAATAGCACTTTTAATAAAAATGTTTAATCTGACTGCATACACCAATCTTCATAAATTTTGTATACCATGGGTGCAAAAATACATAAATAAAACTTGAAAAATTTTCAATGCTAAATTCATTATATACTGATTTCTATGAAAGAAACGGCAGACAATCCATGACAACATGCTAAAAGACAGCAGAATCTTTACCAAATTCAGTCGTGTAGTCCAAGGATGCAAAGGGTATTTCATTTGGGGATGGCAAGGGAAATAACAGAAGGCTCTCAAACAATGGCATGCAACTCTGATCATGGTTACATAAGTATACATTTAATGAACTTCCATGCATAATCAAAAATGTAAATTATCTTGGGAAAGCTAAAATTTTTGTAATTACATTGTTAAAATATTTTAAAATACAATAAAATTTAACTTTTGGAGTAATATACTGCTAAATTATCAAACATTTAATTTCGTAAATTACCAAACTTGGTTAAAATTGAAATTATTAAACAGCAGTTTACCGAATTCTAGGGGTTTGGGCAATTTCAATTCTATGGCTCTTGGAAAATTTCATCTACTGTGCCATAGTACCCTCTGACACTCTAAATGAAAAACAAATAAGAGGAGATTTGATTACCACTGTTTGTTCAGAAAAGTATTAAATGTCTGTGTTTTATCATCAGCACATGTAATTTTCAGCACAAATGCAAGCACTGTTTCCTAGTTACCAATAATTCTGCAGGAATTTGACTCAAGTAATTAATTTATCATTTTTACCTGAACTGGTCTTTCCTAATTTCTAAGTAGAATTTAGTTGAGCAATAAGTAACTCAATTTTTTTAAGGTTCTAAATTTAGGAATTTTTTTTCAATTTTACTTTTTAAAAAAAAGGCAAGTAAACTCATTAAATGGCAAAACAATGCAAGTTTTTAGCAAGTACTCAGAAGGGAATACAATTAGATGAACAATTTTCTATTGGAAATAAAAACCAGAGTTTGTTGTATTAGTGAATCTATCAAGAATTCATTTACCATCACATAAGATATTTTTCCCAATGAATATATAGTTAAAGCAAATACATTTTACTTAATACAAAGCCAGATGTTACAATTCTCAAATTTGATATTAACCATCAAATTTGAGACAACCTTAACTTCTGCAGTGGCAACAGAAACAGGAAAACAGCTAATACCTTCAAACCTTTAAAGGGCACTGGTGTATAAAATACACAAAGATTCTTTGTTAATTTTTTTAGCCTCCTAAAAATGCTAATTTTTCTACATCAAAAGCTATAATCTTTCTAGAGTTTCCTTTTGATTCTAAATGACAGAAAACCCTAAAAATGCTCAATATTTTGCAGTTACGAAATTAATATATTTCATTCCAAGGTATCATGTTGGAAGATTACTTAAAAAATCCTTTTGGAGAGGAAGAAAAAATTCAAAATCTGCAAATATATGACGTACATATGCTGAGTCATATATTTACTGCATTTGAGTCAGAACTAATAATTAAAAGAAAATTATTTATACGATTTTAAAACCGGTGCCAAAACTGAGCATACCACGCCAGATGGCAGCACCAGGAATCTTTTCTACTCTGTAAGATGGCAGAATTTCTTTATATTATAATTGTTTATGATGCAATAATTTGTCTATGATTAATTTACAAGTTGCTTAGGTATCAGTATTATGTTCATGGGGACTTTACTAACCCTGTGCCGAGAATAAATAAAATTATTTTAGTTTCTTTTTATTCTTTGTCCAAGTTTGCCATTTGTCTCTATTTAGCTAAAATCTAAATTTCACCACTTCATCCTTTTCCCAGATAAAGACTCATCGATTTCAAAATTGTCGCCTAGCATCAAAACATTACACAACTGTAGGGGTTAAATGTGGCATGGTTAGCCCCAAAAGACACCAGTTGCTCCGTATTTTCCAAAATCCTGGAATGCAGTGAAAATGATAAGAATCGACAGGTAATTTGTACTGCAATCTCCACAAACTGGCTGTGATAAGATCACACAAAAGGAAAGCACACTTACAAACACGAGAAACAGAAATGCACTTTAGATCCGTCTCTTAGGTGGAATGGAAAAACTGCTGATATGAAAGTATGCTTTTATGCTTTAAGGTATTGTCTTTGTTAATTTCAGGTAAGAAACTAGGAAATACAAGAGAAATTTTTCCCATGGGTTAGGATGCATTAGGATACATACGCGGTTTTCGAAATAAGTTTTAATAGTTGGTGAGAGCAGGGAAAATATTTCCAAGACCAGTTTCAGATACAAAACATTTATCTTTGGAAGGAAAAAAAAGGGGGGGGGGGCAAATATTTCAGTTTTTTAATTTAGATCGAAATAAAGACTTTGAGGTGTATCAAATAATAAAATCAATTAACAGCTTTTCTTCCTGAACAAAATAATATATTTCAACCTATATTTACATAAAGTTAAAAAGGGGCCCTTACAGGGCCTGATAATCAAATGTGTTTGGGAGTGATTTTTGCTATCATAGCACGAAGTATGCTCCTTCTATATATTATCCAAAGCATAAAATATAACATCATCAAAAATGCAACATAATTTTTCAGTGTTTCATTTTTCTCCTAAGTTACATGTCCTTGTAACATTATACTAGATCATTTACAGCATGATATGGTCAACGCATGCAATGTTATATCTGCTAAATTTTTTCATAAAATAATAATAATGAATTTCAATCACTTTCAAAAGCTTTTTACCCATATTTTACATAAGTATGTTCAGCTGAGTGGCATTATCAAAGTGCATAAAGACGTAAATTTTATTTTTAAAATTTTTAATTTCTAGCAAAATTTTAAAAGTTTTTGACTTTAGACTTACACAGCTACATCCAAGTACCCAACTCTATAGATGCACATCAGTACCCAAAAAATAGATGGGAAAAAAATTAACTATTGGCAGCTTTCTGGGAAAAAAGTGTTAGAGGGGCACTGGTATATCCCTCAAAATTCAGGATTTTGCTCTAGATTTTTAAGTTTCAATTTTGTGTTCTTAGGGTCCATAAGATACAATTCATGCAAAATTTTACAATTTAAATTAAATATTCATTAAATAAATCTTCTCATATACTAAATTGTCTAAAAACTAAGTGATACAGATGTTTTTCTCACAAATACACTTTTGTCTTCATAATGAATATTCATTCTAATTGACTAATTTTATTACCCAAAATAAACTATCAAAATCTGACAGGTACATTGCAAAACACTGGTTATAAATTGAGTACCCCTAAACCATCCTTTCTTGCAAGTCCTATTTTTTTTTTACTCATAAAATCTTTAAAACTGGCTGTTGTGGATCACTGAAAGGATGCTGCATCTACAGTGTTTGTTGCCTAACTGGATCCTGTTTCAGTGATGAAAAATCACTTTTGTAACAAAACTTTGAAAGACCAATTACAATTTTGGGAAGTAAATTACGTAAATTTCATTCTTTAAAAATATTTGATCTTCAAAAGCTTTTATATGATCTAAAACCTTTCACTTTTCCTCACATTTCCAATGGTGCTGGAAAGAACTTCAGACTTCCTCCTAAATATGACCTTGACACAGAATGCTGATGACCTGGATACAAATGAAATAACCAGCTCAATTGCTATTAAATCTATTTTAGCATGCATTTCAGGTGCACTAAGGAGGCATATTGTCAGCCTCAAACTGACACACAATGCCTACAGAGAATTTATACATGTTTTAATGTAATAATCATTTTTACTCTATTGATTTCGCTGACAACAACACAGTCACTCTATATTGCTGAAAGTGGTAAGACCAATCAAGTACTTCGCATTCTGAAAGTTTTTCTTTTTAAAGAGGGGTTATGAATTATTTCTCCAATCAAAAATGCTTCTCATTTAAAGTGTATGGACAAATCAATAAATCTGGGAATCCAGTTTGTTACAGGATGTTTTACCAAACAGTACAATTCTGCTATTATACCTTTAAAAACTATAACATACAACTTGTGACTGACTGAAAGCTTATTTACCTGATATTTCTTTGCAATTAAATAAGTTCATAATGTAATTCACTCCCTCTAAATTTCATCAAACCCTTCCAAGAAGATTTTTTAACTGCAATATTTCTATTTACTGCAATTAATTAATGAAAGCAATTTATGTTAAATAAGCATACAATGCACCACAGTTCTTTAACGATAAAGCATCCAATAAAATACATAAATATCACTTTACCACAAATCATATATCATTTACACATAAAAATTACATTAAAAAATACTTCAGAATAAGCATATTAATAGTGATATTTTAAATACAAACGTGCTGAAATATTACGCGCAAAAATTGTCTTCATTATAAATGCGTGGGCACCTGCACACAGAATCACGATTCTAAGTTCATGCACACCTTAAGTAATTTAGCTGGTAAAATGTACGGTATATAGACAGAGTATGCCTATCAACTTCACAAACAAAACTGCTAAAATACTTAGATGCAGCTTTCACTTCAAAGATTTATTATTATTATTTTTGAAAGAAATGAATAAAAAATTTGAAACTTTTCTTTCATTATAAAGCAGCAGAAATATTCTGCTATCACAAGTCCACTGCTTTATTGCCTTAAATGGTATTAGTTTCCAAGTAGTATTTTTACAAGAAAAAGTACTTTTGTTTTACGAAATAAGACCAATCTACAAAGAAAAATAATGATGCTCTTACCCTTGAACACACATGTACCCAATATACATTATGGTTATTTATAAACAAACCACCTAATTAATGGGATCTATATTTAAAATATTTATGTCAATTTTGAAAATTATTTGCATCAAAAACCAAATTCCAAAAGATGAATTTGTTTTGCATTTTTAGGGTTCCTAGCAAACTTTCAATCGTAAAGCATTTCACAGAATTTTAGCATTGTATGACATGACTTCAAGGCTATGGATAAAACTTTAAATAAATGCATACAGCTTTTGAATTACTTAAGTTATAAGAGTACCATGAAGGCCAATCTGTCTCAGGGTAGGGATGCTTTCATGGAGGACACACTTTCTTATAAAAACTGGTTCATTCTCACATTACACATGGTGAGAACTTTGAAAAACTGCCATGCAGCCAGCCCTTTCACCAGGATTTAAACTTGCATTGAACCACTAGCACTCAGTGATTTTACTACTCAGCTGCTGGTGGGTTCTACATATAGCTTTAACTTTCATGCAGCACTTGTATTAATTATTAACTACTTATCACCTGCTTACAGATTAGATGATGCTTAAGTCTGCTCAGATCAAGGCTAATCCCCAAACTGCTGGATTACAGAATGATTTCTTTAGGCATTTATGACAAAGATCAAGTTAAATGAACATATTCAAATAATTGAACATTATTGCAGATTTCAACATTTCAAAAGAAATACTTTACTAATTTAGCATCACCAAGCATAACGATATTAACCATTTTATTGCATTAAATAAAGTTTGAATGATTTTCTAATCTATTAAATATACTGGGGCATAGATTGAGCAAAATAATTACACAAAGCACATAATTTGGCAGCGATAGGTAAAGGAATATAATTAAATTAACCTACCCAACATTTTCTTCTGCATTTATTTTTGTAATCTTTTTTTTCACAAAGGAGCTAGAATCTGAAAAACACATAATTTGTAACATGATGTTGGAAGAGGAGACACATAAAACTGAATTATCAACAGAAATCGAAAACATTTTGGTCACAATTTCAGTATGAGCTTATTCAGCTGTTTTAAAATAACTAATTTTAAGCATTATAAAAGTCTACAAAAATACACTAAGGAAAATAATGTTTACACTTGATTCAAATTCCAAAGGCATGCAAAAATGTATCAAAAGGTAAATTTATTATTGAATAATAAGTAAATTTGCAAGTAACATAGCAAGGGTTATATAGAGCAAGATTTAAAGTCAATCAATGTATCATAGAAATGACTATGATTACAAGAAGCTCAAAAAAAGATAAAGAAAACAACAGTTTGAAATATAAGACCTTTAGGACGTGTCCATTCTCTTAATTCCCTTGTTGAGGCTTCTATCATTTTTGTGACATTTTCAAGCTGATGATCAATAGGTGACTGACACTGTGCAGGTTTGGGTTCAACAGATGGCTTGGTATTATTCTGCATTTCTACTGCAACTTCCATTAGTTCACCTAAAGATAACTATAATAAAATGACACAACCTTAAATTTTCAAAAATAACAGAATTAAATGTGAATTTTTTAATACCAGGTATTCAAGATTACAAGATAAATAACTGCATACTCATAGTTTAATGTTTATCAAGCACATCATTGAAACTGCATTTGAAGTTACAATAATATTTTGAACGACTTTAAAAGCTAAAATAAAATTGCTACTTTTACAATACATATTTGTAATATTTGAAAAAAAAAAAAAAGAAAAATAGCATAAAAATACCTCTTTTTTTATTTTCCTTGATGAGGGTTTTAAAAAATCAAATTCATTACATTTGAGATACTCTTTGGCAGCTTGGAATGTTACTAAACTAAATCTAGAGTGAAAAAATTGAAAACCATCAACATAGTTGAACGTCAGTTCTTTCAAAATTACTAAAACACAAACTTAATTAACTGTCCCTGAAATTCCAACAATTGTAAAAGTACTTACAAGCATTAAAAATTTCTTATCATTAGCATTATCAAGGTAAGTGACACTGCAATGTAAACATTCATTTCAAATTCATGCAATTACAACTCCTTTATTCAGCATAATGATAGAAGGAAAAAAAATCACAATTAGAGATCTGTTAAGGGTATACACATAATGGTAACTATGGGTATAAATTTCAGGTATAATTTTAAGTATTTAAGCATAAAGCATGAAAAATAAAAGTTGATTTCTTTCAAGCTAAGCCACAAAAAAGTAATACTACATTTAATATTTCACCTAGAACATTAAAAAATGAGACACTTCTAAATTTTGAAAAACAATTAATGAGAAATCTTTTTAATATCAGACATTTAAGATAATTACAGCATATTGAATACATTTACAGCTATATCAAACACTGAATTAAGAAAATAAGTGCAAAACCAGATATACCAGATATGTGTGACAAATACATTCTAACTTTAATTTCCATGAACCAAATAAAAATACACTAAACAACAAATAGACTTTCCTCACTCAAATTCACAGGAATTAGCAAAATAATAGAACTGTTCTGAAGACATTTCTCGTAATTGAAACCATCCATACTTCTGCCTTGTTCAAATTAATATGAGTTCACTGTAACTCAAAAGGAGCAGCAGCCAATTCCATATTTGTAAAAGCTGCATATCACAATTTAAAAGAGTCACAATTAGGTACTTATATTGTTTTTAAAGGCAATAAAATAATTTTTTTAACAGAAAGAAAAGTTCCAAGTAAATTGACGACTTTTTTAGACAATGAACTTTCATTTATTTTATAAACTTTTTACTGTTGCTCTGTGTTCAGAAAATATGTTCTTAAGATACACAGATTTTATATTTTTCAGCGATGCACTGGACATTCTTTTCAGACAGAATATCAAACATTTTCCTTTTGATTTGCAAATTTATTCCAACATTCGCTTCTGCAATTTCCCAACTTCACATAATTTCAGCATTCAATATTTCTGTAAAAGGGGTAATGTCAAGTCATGTGGTTGGGGTTTCTGTCTTAGATGCAACTACCAATGACATAATGGTGTTGCAGCAGACTACACAAAGATAAATTCGTACATGCAGTCCCCCACAGGTTGCATCGTTCGAGCTATTATGAGGTGCGAGACACTGCAAAAGCAGTGATTTGAAATTCATGACCAGTGTCTAGGGATTTTAGCGACATGTACTATGGGTCACCAAAAGCCTCTTGATTTCAGGAAGACTGACAGATAAATGATCCTATGGCTCTTCTGATATTGTTTCCAGTACAACGAATCAGAGGACATAAATTACAACCGAAAAAATAAGACGGCATGACTAATTCAATCTGCAAGCTGTTTCAGACAAGGCAAGAACTCAGAATGCTTTAAAACTCTAAAACCAGAGTTTCTTGCCACTAGCAAGATCAAGTAATGAGGACAATAACCTATACTAGTTTTTTCTATACCTTCAATGTTGTTACGTATTGTTAATGGAATTTCTCATATATTTATATTAAATGTAGTTTAATTCTATATGCAGCAATATGCAACTTTAACAAAGACAACCAACACTAGTTAGTTACCACATGGAGTCATACCATGCAGCACACTCCATCACCCCAGTAGGAGTAGAAGTCTGTCAGTTTTCTGACAGGTAGGTGTTGGAAGAGGTGCGAGTTCCTATTATGTTTGGGTCACCACTGTGGTGGCTGAGGGACCATGGTTGATTTTTACAGCTTACTTTGGTGTTATGCTGGGTTTGCTGGTCATGGCGATGCTTTGGTGTTTTACTGGAGGTTTGCTTATGGCGATATCTATGGGTCAAATCGGAAATGGGATGTGAAAGGTTGCTTTGCATTGGGTCCATGTAAAGGGAGTGGAATCCTCCACCACTAAAGGAAAAAAGCTCTTGTGCACTAGATTTAATAATTTCAACTCTTTCAAATTTACAGCTGAGTTTAAAACTTTACAACTGAGTGGCTCAACAGATGCCTTAATGTTTTGAAATTTAAGTTAAGTGTAACAGATCAACCATACTATTAAACAATAACAGACTTAGTAAAATTGAGTTACCTACAATTCTAAAATTAAACTATATATTCACTAGTCTATAAACCAAAAGATCAGTTTTACTAAGGTAAATAATTTTTAATAATAAAGTTGCTGCTTTTTCTAAATAGTTTGGTTGTTTAAGCTATTTAATATAAATCATATTTCAGTAGCTATAAAACGTATAGCATAAATGAAGAAACTTTAAAGAGTGCACAAATTCAAAGGATTTATTTTCCAAATATATGGAATTTGGAAAAGTATTCAACTTGCACATTAGTTTGAGAAAAATTTCAAATTAGAAATTTTTACAGAATCAATGAAGCATTTTTACAGCATGAAAAAAGAACACTACCAATGTGTTAAAAAATATGCATAATAAAGCTCTTCATATATAATTTATTTTATCCTCTAATACACATAAAATTAAAACATACCCTTATTAAAGCTGAAGAAAGCAATATTTTTAATCTTAATATATACAGTAATTTTAAAATGCAAATACAATTTTCTTTTTAAAAACTTACCCATATTTATCAACTGAAGACATTTCCCAACAGAAATTTTGCATATAATATAAATTACTAACTAAATACTGTGGTCTAGCTTGAATAATGACACCCACAAGTAGAGGAATCAAATCATCTGAAGTTAAGCGCGGAGTATCTGAAAACAAAAGCAAACCAGAATATTATATCATCTAAATATAAAATCCTTCCACAACCAGAAAAAGGACAGAATGAAAAATACAAAATTCACAAGCAGCAAAAACATACTAGCAACATGTAAAAGCAGGATTCTGCCAGTTATTCAAAAAATAAAGGTATAAAAATCAACAAGTATGACAAATGAAAAATGTTTTCAAAATATTAATTCTCAAAATGAAGCAATGTTTATACCCTAAAAGACCTTTGAAAGCAAATCTGAAAAATGAAAACCCATAATTTACACGCTTAAACTGCACAATATACATGAAAATTGAATTTATACTCATTTCTATTTTAATTTGTTATGTTAAACTATATGTTATATTTAGTTTATTAAATACTTCAACTTGTCTATGCATTCATTCATAGCATGAAAGACTAATGCAATGAATTCAGCAAGAAACTTCTAAGAAACAAGCACGTACTTTCTTTTGATCTAGCTTTTATGTTAATTGTAGTTTAACCCTTTAGCGCCGAGTAGCACAAACGCGCGCTTATCGCGGAGGCCGGCAGTGTCTTACGCGAGCGTCCGTCCAGGGCCGGGGGCTTTTTTGCTATTAAGCCTAAATCCATGAAATTTCCGAAGTATCAACGCATTGTTTAATAATTCTCTATAGAGTATTTAAACGGCTTTATAGATATTTTTATATATACTTTAATTACCTTATTTCTTGATTAAATGCATATTTTACACATTTTTTTTTCATTACTCACCATTTTATGACTTTTAACATTATACATCCGAAAACTAAATATATTACTTAAATTCTCTTTTCGTATGAAAAATTTGAAAACAGGGATCTACACACAGTCCTACGTTACATTCCTTGCACTCGTAATAACTCATTTGCCGTTTTGGAGGATTTTTCCGGGAATGTGACCAAACGAAGCATCGTCGTCTCGTTTTCTTATCAGTCTCTTCTGAACAAAGTTTTGGAAAATGTCTTTCAGTTAATCTGAGCGGATTTAATGATTCTGCTGATGTTGGTGTGATATTAACATTGGTGCTTATAAAGGAATACCGATAAATAATTTGATTAACTAAATTAAGCCGATAATTCAGGAGAGGATGATTTGTTTTTACTTTTTTTGTTGAAAAAAGTATTGGCATTAAATACAGCCATATCCATGATATTGAAGAAAAGCTTCTTATACCATTTAAGAGTTTTTCTGAAAGATTTGTACTGAATAATGACGGAGCGGTAATTCCGAAAAATTTTCTATTGTGGATGACCATGGAGGAGTACTTGCTTTCGACGTACTCGGCATACATATGTCCGAAATGTCCTCATCATCATTGGATTCGCCAGATTCTTTATGATCAGAATATATCATAGTATCACTATCACTACTATCAGAATCTGTTTCAGAGTCAATATCTGAAATATTTTGCATAATTTCTGCTATTTCATGCTCTGTTAAACATTTTCAACGCTTCGACATTGCAACGGTAAAAACAGAAGGAATTCACGTCTAAAAGATCTAATTATTTTCTAAAAACTGAACTGCAAACCGAAATACCCAACGCTTTAGCGAAAATAAAACTTCTCTACTTACAATAAACAACTACCACGTGCGAATTTAAAGAGACGTCATAAAGCACGCCATTCGGAAACATTTATTTCCCCTTTTGTTTATATAATCAAAAGCACGTGTATGTGAGTCATGCTTCTCTCATTTCGAGTAGAAGGTCTAATGTACATGCATCTGAAATCATATGGACATACGAGCCCACCAGCGGCTGAGCGGTAAAGACGCTGAACACTGGTAGTTCGGTCCGAGGTTCGAATCCCGCGAACAGGCTGGCTGCATGGGCGTTTTCGTGGTTTTCCCCATGTGTAATGTGTATACGAGCCAGTTTCCCTTAGAAAGTCCTCCACGAAGGCATCCCTCCCCTTAGGCAGATAGCCCTCGTGTGCTTTGCCATAACTGAATAACCTAACCTAACCTAACATATGGACATACAGTGCCATCTTGTGGGAGAAATTATAGTTTTTAAAACGTTACACGACACTGGCACAAATACGTGACAGTCGGGGATAAACGGGAAAACGCTCTGGCACGCCTGCCAGCCGGAAGTGAGTGTGTTCGTTGCTGGCACGTAGACGTGACAGTCGGCGCGAAGGGCTTAAGAACTGAAAATGTGTAGAGTTGAAACCGTAGGCTACTTTAAGTGTCAATGAAGTGGTTATCAAAAGACACCGAATGATGTTTGAATGTGCAGTTTTTATGCATTACTTGGGACAAATCTGTCTCTCAGACAAGTAGAAGTAAAGGAAAAGGCATTTAAAAGTGAATACAAGGAAATTTAACAGACATGCAGATTTCATAATAGGCACAAATGTGCAGGCTAATTGCTAGCCACTAAACTAAATTATAAAGGAAAATGGTACTAACATACTACATCTAGTACTTGAAAAATTTTTAAATGCGCCAAACTCGGATAACCATGTATATAACAACTCTTCAGTTTTAGAAATATTTGTATGTTTTCTTTTTGTCATATATGAAGAGCTCTTAAAGAAAATACATTTTTTGCCTTAAACTCAATAGTGTTAAATAGTGATAGTAATTAAAATAGTGATTTTTTTATCTTAACACAATTTCAAAATATGTATTTGTGGGATTTGCTTGCAAAAGAAGAAATTGTTGCAAAATTTCTGAAGGAATGTAATATTTTGTTGCAAAATTACTTAACTGCTTTGCATCCATTATTAAAACGATTGTCACAAATTTCCCACCAGGACAAAAGAAATAAAAATTCACTTGTAAGTTAGTATACAGATTGATTTTTTGGGATAAATTCCTAATTAAAATATAAACTATGTATGCACGAAATGCATCATTTTTTTGCTACTATAAGACATCATTTCTTTTTTAGCCCCCTGCCCCCCCAAAAAGCCAAATTGCACTAAGGTGGTTACACTGATACGTAAGTGCTGGGAAAATGTATGAAGAAATGAGTACACAATATTTGCGAATAATATATTACAAAACCATGGTTTATAAAAGATAAATAAGTAATTAGTTAACACCAAAGAAAGAAAAGGCTACCTATATTAGAAAATGCAGTGACAGAGGACTTTCCGGTGGAACTGGCTCACACTGAAAACCATGAAAAATCCATACAAAATGCTTACTGCACTAACAGGAAGATCAATCTATCTATTTAATCATCTTTACAACTAATGAGCCTACATATATCGACGTTTGGAATTTTTTAGTACTATTGATTTAATGGCATATGTTACAAAATAATTAAATCTGAAGAGAATATAAAGTTAGTCAAATAATTTTATATAGATAGTTATACATATTTAGGTCAGTTCACTGATGTTATGCAAAAATAATGTGATAGTTAATACCTCGGCATATGACACTCAAGGGTCATCTACCAAGGTAGGATTGCTTATATGCAAGTATATACTTAAAAGGAACCACCTTATATTTGTATTGCAGAAAATTCAATGACCTGTTTATTCATGCATGAGGTAATGGCTGCAAGACAACCTTCACAATCAGTCACTCTGCTAACTCTAGACTTGAAATCTTTCTAAGAGACAACACTTTTCAGGACTTAGTCCCTTCAAGGGAAAATGATGAAAACTTCAATTTAATACACTCTAATGTTGTCAACACATGTTGATGGATTTCAAATACAGATAAAAACTAGTAGATAAATAATGGGCTTAACAAACATAAATGTACACCTGCAAAGAAGCAGCAGCTAGGACGAGGCTATATTACAGGTTACACGTAACATTTTCATAATGGATAACATATTCTATATTAATTCTAATAATTACTAACTAGAAGGATTCAGCTTCAAAGAACTAATGGTTTGCTGCCATTTTCAATTACTGCAAAATTCAGGATTAAGAGAAATGAAAGTAAAAAAAATTCAAATATACACATTCTAGGATCGTAATACCCTCATAACACACAGCACAAATTCTGCTAGCCAACAACACTCAGAGAAGGAACATTAATTTGCAAGAGACCTTTGACATTAAAAGAAATCTTATTCAACAACCAAACTTGCATAACAATTTCCCTTAAAAGTTCTAAAACATTTCTTCAGCTAGAAACTCATATGTCAGTTACTTAAAATTAAATAGAGGTTTAGCATATAAAATAATCTTTCTGAAATGTTTTGTTACTACAACAGTAGGATAGTACCTTATCTTCTTTGAAACAATAAAAGTTTCCCCTGAACACTAAAAGCTGGTGAAATATCAAATTACTACAAAAATTATTTACAAAAATTTATATTACATAGTTAGTCATTTATATTACATAGTCAAACCACAATAATTATAACAAACAACTTTATGTGCGAAGCACCTGCTGATGACATACGATAGTTCAGAAACCTTCCCCCCTCCAGACACGCTAAAATCTAAAATACAATTAAAACAGAAATTACAGCAAAACTTCCTTAAGATAACCATCCACAATTTAATGCAATTTAAATTTATGGCAGGAAGTCTACCACTACAAACTGTTTTAAGACATATATTTAACTGCATTCTAGAAATGCAGACAACTTCCAAGGTTGGTCAGCTTAGGGAGGTTTTACTCTATTTCTAATTTAGAGAATTTACCTTTACTAACAGGATAACAGTTCTCAAATAAAAAGTGTTCAATGTCCTGATTAAGAAGTTCCTGTAAATAGAATAAAGGAAAATTTTTATAATAGTAACTACATTAAAATCAAAATATTCAGTAAACTTAGCTACCTCTCTAGACTGCTTTCAAGCATTACTTTAATTCCTATACACGAAAATAAAGATTAAAGCAAAATACTGAAATCGTGAGAAAGTATTTGAGGCAAGAGAACCATAAAAAATAGGAGCACAGCTCTGCTTAAAATCCTCTGTAATGTTTCAACAGTTTACTGCAACAGTTATTAGGTTACACAAAGAATACATACAAGTACAATCAGAAGGTAAAAGTTCTCTTGGATTTGGTTTTAGTAGGCATATAAAATATCAAACTTAAATACATAAAGAAGTACATAATTAAATTATCATGATCAAAATACATAACAGAAAGCTTCAGCTAAATTTAAACGTCATGACATTTTAAATATTTCATGTATATATATGAAATATGCTATATAGCATATGCCTGTAACATTAAAAATTCTTCAAAAGTTATTTTCACAATGAACAAAGTGATTGTAATCCAGTTAAAAACCATGGGAAACATAACAATGCAAGAAACACACCTGCCAAAAATATCATGCAATAAATAAGCAGGGCTTCTTCAAATGCCAACCACTTTGTGTATTTCGAAGTTAAATCTCTATTTCACATTTCTCTGCATAAAATTTAGTTATTATATTTGAGCTAGGTCACTTCAGATCGGTAAATGTACATTTATGTATACTTTACATTACAAAAGATATTAGAAATGTTTTCATTTCCATGACATACAAAATTCTAAACCACACAGGAGTTGAACTTTAATGAATTTTCATAAACAACTCAATAATTAAGAAAATAATGTGCACTGAAATGAAAATGAGCACTATTCAGTTGATAATAAAGAAGCTACTGTTAACTGCTACAGAGACCTAATAAGTATTTGTATACATCCTTAAATATATTAATTCATCACAAACGAATTTGTCAAGTTGTGTATTTTTTCACTATTCTATACACTAAGATATAAATTACTGATTAAAAGAAAAGCTTGCATTAAGATACAGTTAAGATTTACTGCCATTAGAAAGTGAAAAAAAAATTACTGTAGAAAGAAACAAGAATATTAAGATCATGAATGAATTAAAACAAATTAACACCTGAATGAAACACTATAAAGATATACAAAATTTGATTGCCTTCGATCTTCTCTGAAAATTAATGCAGCCCTATTTCATGCAAATTTGAAACAATAAAAGTATTACAATGTTTAAATTTACAAGCAAAATTTCAAATAGCTCAAAATAAAAAAAAAAAAAAAAAAAGGGGGAAAAAGAAAAAAAAAAAAGAAATTTCATTAGCATCTCAGTTTCAGTATGGAACTAAATACTTTAACTGGAGTATATTCCATGTCAAACAGCTACATGAATTTTAGAAATTATGCATCAAATCCTATGGTTTGTTATTTCTGTTATAAAAACTCAAGGACTGCTTAAGGGCATATTTCAGAGAAAGGTTTTAAAGATTTATTACTTTACGGCAACATTAAAACATCTAACTTCTAAATATTTTATACCATCTGTTATTCACATTAATGCTAAACTGTAAGAAAAATTATTTAATTTAACAAATTTCCGCAAATGCATGACTAAATAATGGAATTTCTTAGCACATTACATTAAACCTCAGTTTTGCACAGTTTTTGTTGACATGTTTTCCAATTACCACTACATATTAATTGTTGATATTTTCTCAACATAGATTAAAATTCACCAAAAACTAAGATTTTTCAGTCAGAACTCACAAATTACATACAGCATTCATGAAGATTTGCACCACTTGCAACATGGTTACTCTCAGTGTGCAGACAGCTTCTACCATAGGAATAAAGCTACTGACTATGCCTTTTTTAATTTTCATTCTAAGCAGAAGGATGATGATGAGTGAAACATAAGAAACGCTGATCTTGGTGATAGTGAAGTTTTCTTTTTTTTAAGGGGGAAGGAGAAACCTAAAACCCAATGTTAAAATCCAAATTGACCTGCAAGTGCAAGATTATAAACCTTCGCTGTTATTGAATTTTAAATATTGGACAAGATCCTGGCTTTAACCCACAATAATCATAGAAAGGACATGCCACTCAATATGATTCATATCCCTTCTGCAATTTCATCATTTGATCAGAGCATGCATCATTTTCTTATTTTTTTAATTACCACATGCAATGACAATATCTCTTCCCTTCATCTGCATGTAAAATTTAAACTACATCTGTTGATAAGGCACTTTTTGGAAATGTTCGAACATTAACTTTTTTAAACTTCATTAAAGAAATGCTGAAAATATGTTTCCATGGTCTTTGGGTCGGAACTGCACCTGTATTCTTTTTCTTCATAGTTACTTAATAGATCACTTTTCTTCATGGTTACTTCAGGAATACATAACTATGAGAGCAAAAGATTAATCACTCAATGAAAAGATGACCAACTAAAATGATCCTATATGGAAATTCAAAACTTAACTTCTGCTGATGAAGAAGGCTTTATCGGATGTCACAATTAATAAATCTCCATGTTCTCAAAATACAAAAGTCTCAAGCAATTATAGACCTTTTATTGGAAGATAACAGTAGGCACATATGCATAAAATACAATTGCTACAGAAACATACTCTTAATAGCAGGAAAAATTGATTCTATACCAAAAAATTAATTTCTTTAAAAGATTATAACTTACAGTACAGTGATAAAGAACAGATCACCAGTTACCTAACAGAATTATAAGCTGTTGTTTATAAACATCCCTTAGACAGAAAATTTCCGGACTTTTATTTGCAGTATTTAGTTTAAGCAACTTAACATTACGTTCATTACATTCAATATGGTTAATGTGTGCAATTCACCAAGTTTTTTTTTTAATAGCGAAAACAGATCTCTGAGTACAAATCAGACCCTTATCTAACAAGAAAATTTATTTTTTGAATTGCTAAAGCCGGTTTCCTTTTGATACATATATAATGTTTGCCAACTTATGATAAATATGGGTAATATCATGATCTTTAAAAAAAAAGATGCCAGAATCACCAACTTGTTCTGATAAAAAAACTTTTGCTGAGCTAAATGATAACTTACGTCATATGTAGTATGATCTACTTGTAGCATATCTCAGTAGACATTGCTCATTTCATTGTCTCAGTCATTGATATCGCAAATACAGCTAGACTGGTTCAATGTTCATTGAAATGCAAACACAAAGAACAGGATTTTTTCTACTCCAGATTTCCTTCAATGCTATTCTGTGAAAGGCACTTTAAGCTATATTTTTACTAGAAACTGTGCATGGAAACATCATATCACAGCAAACAAAGGGCGCTTCTACAGAACGAAGATAAATATCCTTGCCAATTTGAAAAAATTCAACCATTACATCATCAGCAGAAAAAGTCACGGTCACACTCTTCTCTAAATTGTGAAGTTTAGCCATGCTTGAAAAAGTCAAACCCTAATCCAGATTCTTATTGCCAAAGTAAGATATCGGCACAAAATCATGAAAAACAAAAGGAGTGGAAAGCAGAGTATTGTTCTCAGTCAAAATAATATTCGGCCTACTGGGAAAGTTCTGTCTGTTTTATGACAATTTTTGACACGTAAGCACATGTTTATTTGGTGCATATTCGGCTCTCTATTTTTATTGCTTAATGTATACATACTGATGTAGCAAATTTGTATACATACTGATGTAGCAAATTTGTATACATACTGATGTAGCAAATCAACTAAAACAAAGTTGATTCCTGTTAGTCTTAAGAGTGAAGCGGTAGCGTACCCATGACTACTGATACGCCACTGTACTTTATACGAATTTCAACAAGGAAAAAATGCTACGAGTAGAAATTGACTGAAAGTGTTTTGTGAAGGTATAGTTTCTGATAGTGCATGCAGAAGATGATTCGAAAAATTTGAAAAAGACAATTTCGACCTTTCTGATAAGCCATGTTTTGGACGACCATCTTTGATCGATGATAATGTTGTTAAGACCATGTTGGAGCAAGATCTTTTTCTGACAATATCGAAAATCGTAGAAAGGCTTAATTCAGCTCAACAAACCATTTCGGACCATATTTGGAAGATAGGATTGGCGTGAAAATATTCAAGATGGTGCCACATGAATTAAGTCAGAAGAATTTGGATGATTGAATCGTCACAAGCACATCTCTGCTTGCTCAGAACAAAATGAAGCCCTTCTTGAACTGGACGATAACTGGGGATGAAAAGTGGATTACCTACGAAAACATGGTAAGGAAAAGGGCATATTGTGAACCCAGAAAACCTAGCTCTTCCACCTCTAAACCAAATTTGACTCCGAAGAAGAGAATGTCGTTTATGTTGTGTGTTGGTGTTGTTGTGTATATGTTGGGTATATGGTGAGGCATTCGAGGACTAATACATTATGAGCTTTTAAAACCGAACGAAAAGCTCAATTCGGATAAGTATTGTCAGCAACTGGATAATTTAAAGACAGCAGTCCAAGAACTGAGGCCGGTGATATTCAATAGGAAGGACATCATACTGCATCATGATAATGCCAGGCCACATGCTGCTTTGGAGACTTGTCAAAAAATTGCAGAACTAGGCTGGAAATTTCTGTCGCATCCACCATATTTCCAGGGCATAGCACCCTCTGACTATCACTTGTTTTTGTCCTTACAAAATTTTTTGAGGGGCGAAAAATTCAAAAATGAGGAAGCTATCAAATAACCACTGGTTCAATTTTTTACATCAAAAGATACATTTTTCAAAAATGGGATATACAAATTGCCCTCAGGCTGGCAAGAAGTCATTAATAATAATGGCAATTGTATTACTTAATAAAGTTTATTGACTGTAAGAAAAATTTGTATTTAGTTTTATTCCAAAAATGGACAGAAATTTCTGGTACACCGAATACAATGCTGCATAAGGTACATTTAAGACAAGTTTTGTTCCAAAGTTATCAACAGGAAGCAAAATAGCATCCTTCCATATATTTGGCAGAGTGAGAGAAGATTTGGATGGAGAATGATTTTTCATCAATTAGGAGTAAGCAGTGATCATAAGATGGCTGCATGTCTAAAGAGTTAACACATATCATCGAGAAGTCAGCTCAATTAAACATTGTCCTATAGAGAATGGGTGATTGTGTTGAAAAGCAGGGTGGTGCATTTGCATGTTACATTGAAGTGCACTACTCAATAAAAGTTTCTTGATCAACAAAATTCAAGAATAACTTGTTTTAGAACTTTCTTCCTATAAATATTATAATATTAATAACAATTACTGCAACTTGAATTGCAACAACTGTATTATATTGGACACTTTAAGATTATAATCATGTTAATTTAAACCACTAATAAAACCTAATACAATAGATTCATTTGCGTAAGTTAAAAATGGGAAAATAAAGTGCAAAATCAACTGTTGAAAAGTTTTAAATTGCAAAATTCTTTAAAAGGTACCTTAATGTTCATCAAGAGTACTTGCTAAATATACTAAAAATTATTAAAACATCTACTGCTCCAATCATACAAACAGGGTATTTTACATAATTTATTAGCTTCATTTAATATCTATTCTAATATTTAATATCTATTTAATATCTATTCTATAATATTAATTATTTCAGATATACTTCAAATTGCAAAATATTTATGATCTGAAAACCTTAAATATAGTATTAGTTTTAAAATACAAAACTGATTTTTAATGCATATTTGACAGTAGTTTGGAATGTAACTGCCACTGTGGTGTGGCAATAGCAGTAGTGGTGTTGGTAAAAATGACAGCATTCTCACATCCTACAATCTGTGATTCAGTAGACTTCCAATTGTACTAGTGAGAACATTGTACTGTTGTGTATCTGCTGGTTATAGCATCATGAAATATGCTCTGCCATCGAAAATCCCGGGAAATGAGAAGTATGTGGGTTGATGAGATTTCAGTAGATACAAAACAATCTGTCACCAACAGACATCATGAATCATGTGCTGTATGTGCCCCACAAACAATATCAATGAAGGTATTCTTTATCAGAGGATCAGATTTTTCAAAGCAGGAAAATCAAACATTCATGATGACATGAAAGATATCCTTTCTGTAATCAGTGATGATCACATTAATTACAGCAAAGTTCTAAGAACTGCCAATGGAGCTTTGACAAAAATTTATGAACATTTCTCAACCTGTTATATACAAAGAAGTCACTTGAAAATTAGGTTCCTGGAAGTTCTATGGTTAGTGGGTCCCGGAAATTTTCACACAAATTGATAAAACAAACCGAATGAGTTCTGCCTTAGATTTTCTTTCACATTACTAAATGGAAGGGGAAGAGTTTTTGAACAGAATAGTGACTGGCGACAAGACTTAAGTGGAATATGTGAAATGTTTGAGATAAAATAACACTCAATAAGCAATCAAAATACCAGTTCTCCAAATAAACTCAGCAAAGCCCATCAGACTTTGTCAATAAGAAAGGTTATGGCCATCATGTTTTGGGATGCTGAGAGAATGTCGTATGTTGAATTTATGGAACTGGTACAAAAATCACTTCTGAAACTTACTCAGGGTTGCCACTCAAACAGGAGAATGAAATTCTGACTTTTCCAGGTTTTCCAGGTGTGTTTTAAGAAAATTCCAGTCTATCTGCATAATGCACTTTGGCTGTGCTAAGAGGTAAATTAATTATGGTCCCACTTGAAAACACAAAAATTTGCCAATTAGATATGACTTATATATTATCCTCAAAGATAACTATTATAATAGGAGTTTCTTTCTCCACTGAAGCATTGAGATCATAATTTGCTCAATGTGGATAATTTTTTTTTCCTGACATTTTTCAGCTAAATGAAAGAAATCTATTTAATGATATTTTGAAATAAATTTAGGTATTTTATGTTTAGTTGAATACATAAGCAAAAAATATGCGCATTGAATTTCGTGATGTTATGTCATCATACTGCTAGAATTAGTTTCAGGATTATGCCAGAGAAAATTTCCTGAAATTTGAAAGTATTATTTACTAATAATAAATAAGTTTAAGGAGAAGAAGCAACATTAAATGATATGAATAACATTAAAATAATCTAAAAACTTAATTACAATAATCAACGATATTTTCGCGAATATAGTTATATTAAATGGTTAGCCTAGATGACTGATTGCTATTTTTTTATTTTACTGCAAAATGACAAATAAGGCATTTCTGAAAGTATTTAAAAGATTTTGCGATAAAATCCTACTATACGCTACGATCTTGGCACGATTTTGAAAACTGCCGCCCACAGCAAAATGGCCTGTTTGCTGCTCATCATAATATCGGCAAATCCCGTATGTACAGTACACGGAGGCTACCTCCATGATACCGCTATACTAGGATTAAACCGATTTTTTTTTATACAAGAATACGTATTTTCTTTAGTTCAACATGCATTGCACATGCGCATGCGAATATTTTGATTTTAGAGGTTACTGGGAACCAAAGTTGCTGGAAGCTTGTTTTGCCTTTCTAAAAGACAATCTGTTTGGAGCTGCAAGAATTGGCTCTATGCCAGTTGCCAGAGTGATGCTAACGCACGCCAAGAAAGTGACCGGCTTCCAACACGGCGCAAAACTCGCTTTTTTGGGCGATCGCTGTATGAAACTCCCTGACTTTTCCAGATTTAGACTAAAATATTTGAATTCCCCGACTTTTTTGGTCGATTTTCGAATTCCTTGACTTTTCCAGGTTTTCCAGGTAGCGTGGCAGCCCTGCTTACTCTAAGATTTTGAAGAAATAAACAGTCTGCTGACACCTGGGATTGTGTTCCTGTAAGACAATGCTCGCTCTTGCACTGCTTGGCAAACACAAGATTTTTTGCAGCTATTCAAACGGGAGTCTCCAGTTATCCCCTGTACCATCTGGACTTCGCTCCTTTCGATTTCCATCTGGTCATTCATTTGAAGAATTGGCTTCTTTCCACATTTCACTGACAATGAGGATCTTCAAACTGCTGTGATAAGTTGGTTGAAATCCCAACAGGCATAAAGTTTTACGCAGAAGGAATTTTTAAGTTGATGAAATGCTATGACACGTTCTCAAATTTATATAGCAACTATGCTGAGAAAGATTACAGCAGTAATTTTTAGATGTAAATAAAAATTTATTCTATGTAAATGCACTTTTTTATTTACAATAAATGGAGGTTACTTTCTGAACGACCTACATATAAAAATTTTTAAATTAAAAGTTAACTGAGTTAAAAAAACTACTCAAAGAAATATAATTGTACTATGCAACTTAAACAGTAAACATAAAAATAACCTTAAACAAATTATTAAGAACACACAACTCATTACAGTTTCCTACTAATCTCTTTGTTGGAATTATAAAGAAAGAACACTACCTAGAACCTAAATCTCATCACTAATTGTATCATCACTAAACATTTTAAAGTCAGTTCTCAACTTAAGTAAGAACACATTACTTAAAAAAAGTTCTCTTTCTTAAACTAGCATATATTGGCCACATAATTTGAAAGAAAATGTTACAAAAAAAGTGGGAAGGGGCACATCTTGCTTTCTCTTCTACACACAAAATTTTTAATAAATTCACTTTACTATTTATGGCAGCATATAATTCACTCTATTTTACAAATGGTACACAGTAAAATGAAAACTTTGAAAGTGTTCCAAGTGAAGATCTGTTACAAAGAAACTATAAAAAAAGAAAAATATTCCAATAAAATTTTTTAAAAACATATTGCAAAATTGTAATGCTGGAACTAAAACAACAATGTAAAAGTTCATGGTTAAAATGAATATTAAACATTATGCAGGAAAAGACACAACCACATATTTAGTTGAAACCATTTCTTGGTAATTTATATCAACATGATCTGATGTTGATTTAAATTGATCATATCTCTTTTACAATTAAATTACTGTTATCACTAAATTATTCCATGTAATTAATGCAGGGTAGTAGTAATAAAGTTATGGAACATATACAACAAAAATAATTTTATAAATATTTTCAACTAAAAAAAAGAGAGAGAGAGAGAGAATAACACTTACAAGAGTTGTGATTAAACAATTCAGTTTCTCAGATGGACTATTCCTGGAATTTAAAGAAGCTAATTCAACAACCTGAAATTAAATTTTAAATGGATTTTACTCTCATAAAATAAAACAAACATTTGCTTCGCTGAAAATAAAACAACAGTTTGCTTGATTTAATAATAACTGGAAAAAAAAAGCCTAGTTTAACAACTACCATAATCAGCCTCATGTTGTTGCAGTGAAAGAAAATGTGTTCTTATGAATGCAAGAAAATATGTTCAAATCTACATAAATATATTAAAATTACTTTTGAATAACACAATAAGCAATAAAATTCCAGCATGTTTTGTGGCTAACAACTTCATAAGCATAAAATAAACACATTAAAAATGTGCTTGTTAAATATGCATTTTATACACAAGAAAAGAATCTTATACGAAATAAACAGCTTTTCATGTTATAAAGATTTAAACTTTCATGCTTATAAAATGACTTTCAATACTTGCATATAACCATTTTATAACTGCTTTGCTATGTGTTGGATTTTATACATATAACTGTGCATTACAGAATAATAGCTCTTGTAAAATTAAGGGCATTACATTTTAAAATATGAAAAACTTGATATCTGGCAAAATATCACTAAATTTTAGTGATCTCAGGTGGTTGACTAACCAGCTGGCTTTGGCAATGCATGCAAAGACTGTCTCTCAGGAGATCCTTCATGATGTGCTTTCTGAATTTTTTTCACACTTCAGAAAAAGGCCATAAATATCCCAGGCACTTAGCTCGTTAAACAGGAAAAAATATGTGAAAAATAAGGTGTTCATTATTCTTATCCATACGGGCACTGGATGATGATCAGCCTTTTTTTAAATATCTATACCTCAACAGTTTCTATGCAACTTTAAACCTCAACACTTGAGTATATCCTCACATGGCTACCACTTAAATTTTAAAAAAAGAAAGTTATATAATATATAGGATGTCCCTGCACAGTCACCAAACACTGGCGCTACATTTCTTGATAAATAAAAAGGTCTTGTGAATATGTAGCAGGAAACACTCAGTACACCAAGTTAAGAGATGAACAAAATCACAAGCACATACAAAGGTTAACTAAGTACATATTAGTATATAAAAATGAATTTACCAGGCACCAGTAGCATATTTTGTGGCTAAAGAGAAATGGCAAACATCCTCTGAAGTACAGATTAATGAATAATAAGATGTTGAACATAATAAGTTGACACAAAGGTATAAACTAAACTTTTACACAATCATTGAAAAATTTTTTTTGGTCCATAAAACGAACTCCCAACAACTAGTAATTTTATTCTGTGACATCCAGTATAGTTGATTCAAGCTAGTGCTGCTGAATGCACAGCAAGTTTTGTTATTTGAGGTTCACTATGAGACAGACTGAATCAGAATCCCTTTCAAGCACATGAAAGGACTTCACAACCATAAAATAAGTAATTTTGTGATTCAGCAAACTTGACCATATATTGCCATTGTATATTGCCAACAAACATACTGAATTTGTTAGCTACAGTATTTTAAGATTTAGTCACTACTAAATTACCAAACATTAAAATACTGAAAATAACATGAAAATTTCAGACATTTCTTAGCATTTAAATATTTGAAAACCTTTCAATATACTTAACATTTTTAATACACTTGTATTGCCTTATGGCTGTTTTTATGACCTTATTCATGAAATTTGTGTGTTAAACAATGAAAAATGTAATTACTTCAACATTTAAATGCCCTTTTAAATTCATTTCAAAATTTAATATTTCAATCTGATAGTTAAGAAATTTACTGCATATATTTTACTTTTCATATTAATGTATAATAACAGAAAATGCTTTTTCTTACGGGGACCAGGAAAGTCCTGTAATCAAAATGCTAGTCTCCATTTTTACATATTCATTTCCTCCAAAATTGTACAAATTAGAAGCCTCAGACTTTCACAATACAGTAATATGTTACCTGCATTTTAAAAACTCACATCTCCAGTTAAAATTCCAAGTTAATTAGCTTTCCAATAAAGAATCAGTCTTACATTTTAGCTTATATTTTCCATTATATTTTAATTTCCAAAATAAATGTATCTCTATGAATGACTAAAATTGAGTTAAGCTGCGTTCACACTAGTCCGTTGGGACGCAAAGCGGCAAACGCAGAAAAAAACGCTTTCCGTGTACGTCAGTTCACACCAGCTCAGCAACTTTCGCTTTAAAAGTTGCCATGGGCTCGCACTAGATGGCTCTTTGTATCGGAACAATGGGAAATTTTTGTGTGGTATTTTGACTTTTTACGATTACATTTTTAAATTAAAATCGATTTAACTTCTGGATTAATTAATTAAAACTTATTTTACTTTGTGTAAGAGAAGCAGAATATAATGGTTTATATTAATATGTGAGAGATGACTGCAGCAAGGAGATGCAAATAATTTAATTGAAGAAATGCGCTTGAAAGAAACGAAATTTCTTTTAATTACTTTCGCATCAATTCGATGAAATTGTAGCCTCGTTTATTCAAAAGCAGAACATTAATTTTTGTCAGAATATCGCAGAAAAGAATCGTTTGGAAGACAGGAATAAGATCCCTGAAATTGTTCGTAAACTGGTCATGCATGTTCAGAAAAACAAACATGAAGCCATTAAAATGCTCGGATTCCATAAAATCAGCTACATACTAGCGAGCTTCTTTTCTGTATAAATTATAGTTTTCTTAATTTTTCTGAACAAATGGTTTACTCGTCACCACTCGTTTAAATTTCAGAACTCACTAAATTTTCTAATTAGATTGAAGCAGCAACTTCATACTAATACCTGTAATCACTTTTGCTAGTCTCATATCAGCCGAAATAGAATCAGATCGTAGTAGTCAGATCATCTTATGAATTATACCAAATGCTCGTTGTCAAAAGAAGAATAATGCATACAATGTCGAGCGAAAATTAGGTTTATATGAATAATGAATGAAATGAAGTGAAAAATAAATATAAGTTTCTTATGTCCCTTCCCCGCCAAAAAAAGTCACGGTATATATAAAAAAAATGGTGTATTTGTACCATCAAAGGTAGGAAAAAGCAAGGCCCGAACCCGCAATACAAGTCACGCTGAATTTTCTTGAGCATGTTACCTCCGTGCTAAGGTATCTTGCGAGTAAGTATGGTTTTCCCACTTCACCTTCAGGAAACTGAAGAAGCAACTGGGCTACTCTGAAACTAGCGATAATATTTTCTGTAAATATTTTTTTAAGAATACAAACTCCATTACAACACTCCTGGTGACACTTCAATCCAAATTCTTTAACTCAAGAAGCCAACGTTTTATCCACTAAGCAATAAGAGCAACCTTAATGTGATGTAAATATATTTTAAGAAAAATTCAAAGTCTGAAATTTCGAAATCCATCACTATTTTTTCACAATAATCTGTTGCATTAGATTATTCTGCAAAAATTATCAACCCTATATAATTTATGGTTAAATATTAAGGAATATTATTTCTAATAAACTTGAGAATTTGCCTTTAAATAATTTACAAAGCTATTTATTCTATTAGCGTATGCAGTTTTTTATTATTATCTGAAATTTTTATTAAGATTACTCCATTTGACTTTTTTTTTCATCACAAAGAATTTTTGGAAGTGCAAACATTTAAAAACCGTGGTATAAACTGGACATTTGAAACGAGATGCTTGAAACTCACGCGTGAAGCGTCGAAAAGTTTAAGTTAATTCAACTCACGCGTTCTCCGTTCGTCCAGAAAATGCCGCCTCTGAGCTCGCTTCTGATTGGTCAATGCTTTATGCCCGAACGTGTGACCACGTTGGTGTGAACGTGGCTTTAAGAAACTAAGTATTAAAAAAATTATATAAAAAAACTTCTGAAATATAAAGGAAAGGGAAAAGGAGAAAAAATGAAATATCCAAATCAAAAATTAAATTTGGGAGGGAAGGGAAGATTTGAACAACTGAACAATACATCAGCTTTTTTACAAAATATTGACAGCAATTTTTCAATAAACTGATCAACAAGAAGGTTTTCCCAGCTCCTATTCATCATATCCACACCCATGTCCAAAATTATCTTCACATACATGTAATCATGGATTTCTCAGAAACGGTGACGTACAATTTTATGTACACCCAGTTTTAGATTTAGATTATTTTGGACTTCTGTGAAGGTCATACATAATGTTACAGACTGTTACCATAAATGGCATTCAGTATCATTAATTAAATTCTAAAAAATTCTAGTTCTCGAGACTCAGTTCCTTTGAAAGGTTTCATTGTACTTAAGTAAACTGATACAACAGAACAAATTACTTACAGCACTAGGTGTCTGACAGCAAAATGGCTCTCTCACCCCAAGTTGATCAGGTGTTACATAACTTTCATAAAGTGATAAAAGTTTTTGCATCAGCTTTTTATCTTCCTCATGGCAATACTTCTTTATGACAGGAAATACTTTATCATGCACATGGCATAATACATAGCTGAAACGGAATAAACAGACATTATAATTGACACACACACACACAGGAACATAAAAAAACTAGTAACTAAATACTAGTGAGGTATAACTATAACGGTAAAAACACAAGTGATATTAAAAAACAGAAATATTCAGATGATCAGACACAAGATTTAGATATTATTCTATGCTAAGAAATGGCATAAATTCATGTTTTTCTTCAGTTATCTACTAATACTCTCATGATAAATGTACAGTTGTTATTTTTCAACCTTATATCTTTTATATACCTTAGCATCTTGTATGTACAAAACCTATCAGTTGTCTAAACAACAGAGCGAACTAAATTTATTATGTAAAGATTGGTCATTTGCAAAAAAAGTCAACATACAGTGACAATCATTATATGAATGTAAAGGGGTCTGCTTTGGAATGAACACAACAGACAACAATAGAGATATTTCTGTATGAGATAAAGAAGAGAAAAGGGGGAAAGTTAGCAGAAAACTTTCTATATGTTGTGTTTCACATAATGAGAATCAGTTATGTTCGCTCAACATGAATTTCAAAGATGTTACCAAGCAGATCAAGCAAACAAATGATCTATTTTCTGTTTAATGCGCATCTTCTTGTTAAATATGGGCTAAAGTTAATATGAAGCATAAGTTGAGAGGGGGAAAAATCACAATATTCTTATAAACGAAAACTTCCTTTTTAAGAAAATTTGGAAATCCAGCAACTGTTATTAGCTTATAAAGAATATTCAAAGATTTTAATATCAATGAATGCCAACTGCAAGCATTAAACAGAATTTCACAGATATTATTTATTTGCAGCTGGGTAAGCTAAGAATGTAGCAGTTTTTAGCATTCTTCAAAAGGTCAATAGAATTATACAATTATTACTGCACTGGCTGAAGAACAGGTATTATGATTAAAAACTTAATCCAAAACCCATACCTATAAAAAACTTAGAAGTAAAATTAGCTATTGGGAAAGCATAAATATAAATAAACTATAATTCTTTGAAACCAAAAACAACAAGAACTGCTACCCAAAATAAATCATATTTGGAATCACTTGCCTTATAAGATGGCTGGAAAGTTAAATAGCATTCTGATAGGAAATTTTGAGATAATTTTCTTTAATCCACATGTCTGTTGCAATTTGAAATGTCTTCACTACAGTGACAGTATATCTGAAAAACCAGTGGTTGTATTTCAACTACTGGATTTTTTCTATGGAGAAGCAAGAGATAGAATATGAACCACTTTGTGCACATAACATTACACAAAACACTATTTTACATCGACAGACAATAATTAAAATTTAAACGCACATAACCAAATTATCAAACTACAAAAAATAACAAAATAAGGAATACATTTCTTCCACATTTTTTAAACAAGCATTAATGCATCTGATTTTAACAAGCACATTTGGTGTTTGACTTAATTCTTAGTTTTGAGATCTTTTAAAAAAACACACTAAATGTTTGAAGACCACAATACACTTATTTCATGACAATTTATACAAATGTGTGAAATGTTACTTTTTATAAATCTGCACCAGTAACTCATCGGTGAAATGCACTTTTTTAAGTAGCAAAAAATTTCATCTCTAAAATATGCAGTAAAATTTATTTTAAATCCAGGAATAACACTAATGTAGATTTTTTTAAAAATTATAACTCCTACATTTAAGGAAGATTCTGCAAATATCAGTATTCGTGAAACATAATTCAGATTCTTTTACCTGATTTTAAAACACCTCATTTTGAATTACAGTCTGCTTTAAAGCTTATTTGAGCAATTCATTAAATATCACATCAGCTTTTAATGAAAGGTAGAATTCAAAGTTTTGTTGTAATTTCAATAAAAAAAGGGGGTCAAGGTTGAAACTTTGGGACCATTTTTGTTAGACAATAACCAAAATAATTTCACTACGACTTTCTGATCTAGTTTTCGCATCTAATATTAGACCACAGCTTAAGTAGCTAACTAAAAAAATTTCAACAGTTTTCAGTCACATGTGAGAAGGCTAAAAAAATTCTGAATGATGCTTTAGCTTTGAAGTATGCCTAAAAAAGCGATTGCCAGCCATTATTAATTGCACAAGAAGAAAACGAGCACTATTCTAACATCATACTACTTTAATAAAAATGTACCTCAACTTACATATTTGGCACTTATGTATTTTCCTTTTTACAGTGAATATTGGCAGAGTATTATCCAAACTTGCGCCAACCATTCCAGCATAAGTTTGAAGGAACAGATCACTCTTTATTTAGTTACATAATCACAGATAATCAAAAGACTGATCAAGATAGCATATAAGAAATCAAGATAGCATATAAGAAATTGAAATACACACTCGAGCTTTGAGATTATTCAACATCCAAATTCATTAAAACTAGTAAGAATAAATCTTATGCCAAAAATATAAATGGGATTTAAACCAGCAGCAAAATTAATAACTCGGGATATATAAATTCACTTAAATATAAGAGGTATCATGCAACACATTTTATTGTGCTATTTAACCAAACTCCTTTTTACTGTTTCACTAAAAGACTAGGTTTTTAAAAATATTGAAAAGATTTAGTATTTTGATGTTCCAAACATGTACACCACTATAATCAGTTCCATGACTCCCACTACCTGCTGTTTTGCACAAAGCAGGTCCCAAAGTTTAATCACTCTTTCAAAATACAGGAGAAAAACAGAGAAAGGAAACAAAAACAGTTTCCCGTGACATCACACTTATCCATTACTAGTATTAAATCACTCTATTTAGTAAAGTGCTGAAAATGGCCAATAGAAGAAATACTAGGGCCAAATATTTTTACATTTCATTCCAATTGCTTATTAATTTTGAAGTTATCCCCTTACTCAACTTCCCATATTTATGCTGATGGATTAGCTGCAATTATTCTTGATGTTTACAGAACGAGATTTTGCTTAGCATTCCTTAGTGAATCAATTTATTACTTGAGGTTTGCTTAAATAATTCCAAAATGATTTTCAAATATTCGGCCTTGTAATATACTTACTTTTCTACAACAGCAGATAACTTCTTGTTTGAAAATAAATCAAATGATGTGTGCTTGAGTAGTCTGCAAAATTCCTACAAAAGTTAGAAAGTCATATAACCATTACCAATAAATTTTACACTTATCAGACATAAGAAAACAAATTAGCATTTCAAACACCATTTTTGTTATAAGAAATCAGAAGCAGCTTTCCCTTAAATGACTAATTCTTACTTCTGCAGCAGAGCAAGATATGCTCCGTAACTTTGCAGCAGCATCTTCTAAATACTGAGGCAAGACCATATATGAGGAATTGAAAACACGTATCTTTTTATCAAGCATTTTTAAAATGTCAGCTGATCCAGGAAACGACTCAAGAAACAATGTACACCTAGAAAGAAGAACATTAAAAGTATTCTAAAGAATAAAAAGAACATTTAAAAGTATGAGATGAAATTACATGCTTTGACCAAAGCATACTTGCATTGGAAACATATGAACACATCATCACAAATGTATTTTAAGGTTAAATACTCTAAGAAATTCTGAAGTTTATATCCTTTAGAGTTCCTTGGAATTGTGAAGATATGTTTTTGTGCATATATATTTAAAAATTTCATGTATGTTTATTTGAGAGAATGAACATGCATGGAGGGGGTAGTTTCTCCCTCTCATAGCTATGCTTTCAACAAAAAATAGAGCTCTGAAGCTGGACAGGCATTAAACAATTTCAACATATCACTAGCAAATATGACGGCAATCCCAAAAAAAGGTCTATTCTTTGGGGACGTACAGAAAGTTTTAATACGTTTGTTGGCAACACTGTTGTGAGTGGTGCCTTTTCCGCTACCACATAAGCATGGAGGCGCTTCACTCGGATGCTCAGTCTTATCTTGGCAGCCATTCGAAATGGAGCTCCCGATAAACGTTACCGCCGAGTGCGAAGTGCAAGCAGTTATTCGATTTTTTAACGCAAAAGGCGTTAAACCGGTTGAAATTCATCGCCTATTGACGGAAGTGTATGGACAGTCGTGCATGGATGTCAAAAACAGTCGCAAGTGGTGTAGAGAGTTTACAGCCGGTCGTACTGAAATTCATGACGAAGAAAGGAGCGGGAGGCCGTCAATTGCCGACGAGACAGTCGCGAAAGTTGAGGAACTCATGTGTAAAGATTGGAGGATCACTCAGGATGCTCTCTGCATTTTGGTCCCTGAGGTTTCCAGAAGCACCATCCACAGGATTTTAACAGAAAAGTTGCAATATCGGAAGGTGCGTGCAAGATGGGTGCCGCGTATGCTAACAGAAGACCACAAACGGCAACGGGTTGATTCTTCTCGCGAATTTCTTCGCCGCTATGGAGACGAAAAGGACAACTTCTTGGACTCGATTGTCATGGGTGACGAAACATGGGCATTCCACTTTACACCTGAGACAAAACAACAGTCACGCGAGTGGCGGCATCCCTCTTCGCCCAAGTTACGAAAATTCAAGCAAACACAATCTGCCAGTAAAGTCATGGCAACAGTGCTTTGGGACAGGAAGGGGGTACGGTTGGTCGACTTTCTGCCTGCTGGGAGAACAGTCAATGCTGACAGGTACTGTGAAACACTGAAGAAACTCAGAAGAGCAATTCAGAACCGGAGAAGAGGGATGTTGAGCAAGGGTGTAAGCATTCTCCATGACAACGCCGGTCCTCACGTCGCCCGTCAAACCATCGATCTGCAAAATTTTGGTTGGAACATCATCACACACTCACCCTACAGTCCGGACTTGGCACCCAGCGATTTTCACCTGTTCCCTAAGTTGAAGGAACATTTGTCTGGACGGCGGTTCTGCTCCGATGATGAGGTGAAAGATGATGTTCAACGCTTCCTGAAGGGCATGGCGGCAAGCTGGTATGACATGGGCATTGTAAAACTGCCACAGCGTCTACAAAAATGCATCGACCGAAATGGCGATTATGTTGAAAAATAAAGCATTCTTCAATCTTTAAAGTGATGTAGCAATTATAGAAAATAAACGGTTCTTTGTATATCTAAAAATGTAGACCTTTTTTTTTGGGATTGGCCTTGTAACTGGTCGTCTTAAAGGTACATTATAGATTCTTTATGCTCATTCACACTGGAAAATGACCAACATTAAGAAACCTGAATACGGAAGTTTACTCCAAAATCTGAGCACTTTTTTTGTACTGACCATGTTTAGAAAATGATGTGTCACATTTGGATATTTATTACTATTTTACTCACTTCGGCATAACACTTCTGCTCAATAAAGATTAGTTTATTTATCACATAATAATCTTATTTGCATTGGGGTGGGGATAAAATACCATTTTATGAGTTGCAAAAATAATCAATACAATTACTGATCAGCTGTGTAGACTTTCGTGATGTACACAGCTGGAAAGCAAAAATACAATTTACAAGTTGAATCTACATAGCAGTTTTACATGCCTGGTTTCTTTTCTTTTCTTGAGAGGTTAAAAATCAACATCAAACTGATGATTATTAATGGTGATGTTCAATAAACAGTTCAAAAAACAATTCCAATTTATCGATAAATATTTTTAAAAATTGCCACTTTATTACAATGATAAGCCACTAAATAAATTCAGATCAAATTTATAGGCGAAATCTAGCATTACAGGTCAAATTAATACTTGATATAAAAAATACATATACTAAATGGATTAAATATAATTTTAAAGAACTGAAACTTCCTGTTAAACTATCCATACACAATATATGATTTCCAAGAGAGAAAGGTATGTGCATTTTCTGTTATTTAGTTAGCTCTGTCTCAAGTATAGAAATAATGACACACATAACCTATAAAAAGCAGTTACCTTCAATTATCTTCCATTTACTTCATATAAGGAAGTCAGATATCACAGAAGTATTGCACTGTGTTGTTTTTGGATATGGATAATCACAGATTTTTAAGATGCAATTCAGTATTCTTAGTTTTTATAGAATATATGGAGAAAGGCACACAAAGTAGTGATATATATTTGCTACTTCTTATGATAATAAAATGGATTCAAAGAAAAGTTGAAAAATAAAATGGAAATAGGTCCACTTTATATATGGTATGTAAAAGAAAGTTATTTATAAAAAACTAACACATCTAAAAATTACAAGAACATACTCAATTTCAGACAGGATAAAATCTTTATTAGAAACATCTACACTCTGCAATTCAACCTAGAAAAATGAAAGTGATTATTGTTATTGAAGTTCTCACAATACACACAAAATAGAAAACTTTAGATAATTTTAACAGCCTTAAAATTCTGTATTTCAATTCTGTGGGAAAAAAATTACATAGGTCAGTCTTTTTTTTATGAACATTTTTGTGGAAAAATACAGCGAAAATTTATATAACTTAAAATCTTAGCAGAAAATACTAAAAAACATTAAAATATTCTTAAAATAACTAAATTACACCAAATTATAAACTATAATAAATAATGCAAAATTTACATCATTTTAACCCCTGATAATATATAGACAAAAGTGAGAAGAAATACCTTTCTGAATGACAAACTTAAGCATTCCTTGACATATGCTACTCAAGAAAACTGTTTTCCTCTCACAAAATAGCTTTTTTATTTTTTTAACAGTCACAATTAAGAAAAATTACACACTATTAAGTTAACTTACTCGATTCTTCATTTACATCAATTCAGGACTTTAATAGTTCCTTTTTTGAAGAACTTTTAACAGAACTACCTCACATTCATATATCCTTTGAGAAAAGCCAAGTAACTGAATATGCCAAATAGCCAAGATTAACTGCTTGGAAATGAACACAGGAGGAACTACTAATGGTTTGTAGTTTTAGCCACATGGCCACTGGTGGCCACAATAAACATTATTTGATATATTTTTTTACAAATATGCGATATTAAAATTTTACAGCTTAAAAATTTCTTACATATTTCTCTAGACAGCAATTTAAAAACTAATAACATGTGCAATATTAAATATTTGTTTAAATATATGTAGTACAAAGTCTGAAATCCGGACATCCAATAACATGCAGACCTTCCACAAAACAGCCTTTTTTAATCCTTTTTTTTCCTTACACACTAAAGCAAGTCTGCCATAAATCAATTTTTCCTTCGATTATCTAAGTTTTTTTCCTTCTGAAAAACATCATTATCCGTGAGAATATTTAATGGTCCTGCATATTGTTTGTCCGCTAGCAAATAATATTTTTATTTTGGTCCATGGAATGGTTGGGGGGGGGCAAGCATTTAATTATCTTATTTAGTCCTGTACACAATAAGTTAACCCCAAAGACCAACCTTTAGAGTGAAATGTTGCACATACTGGTTTCCTTTCATAGGGAAGAAGGGAAAGCTGCGATAAAAATATCCCAGCCATCTATTAATTAACAAATGGCAACGCATGCAGTATGATTTTATATCCCGAAAACATCACCATCAATTGTGAATAATACGAGAGAGTTACAGAGAATGAAAAGATTTCAATTGGTAGAATTCATTCAGTGGAAATTCTCAGTTTGGCATTCATAAGACTTGAACAATGAAATTTTGCATTTTAACAAGAAACTGTGTCTATAAAATTTACTACCATATTGTAACCAAAAATAAGCACATTTTTTATAAACAATTTCATATTCAAATTGACTACATGAATTCAAATCAGCAATCAAAACATTGTCTGTTGCTCGAAACCCCTTAATTGCAGTGGAAAACATACAAGATTCACTCCCCAGTGCCACCCTTGTTTACATAGGTGCGCATAGTTATGCGATGTATTAGGGGGGAAATGAGTGCAAGTTTAGCTGTCTGAAACCTGCTTACTTTCCCAAAATAAAGAATAAAAGAGAAATGAAAATACAAAATTTAATCTTTAGAATAAAAGTATAATAAAAAAGAAAATAAAAAAGATCCCCCAAAATGGAGTTTCAATCAACTTATTTTTAAACCAGTAAAGTCTAATATCTGGTTTCAGTTGTTATACCTTGTAAAATCAGTATACCTAAATGGAAAGCATGGAGGCGGCATAGGCAAGTTTTTTGTATCAAGTCGTACCCAACTTCGAGCCTCTTTCAAAAAATAGTCACCATCCTATTCATCTAGCGTAATATCATATTCTGAGGTGTCTGATCCTGAAGATGACAGAAAGTAATCATCTATTTCACTGTTGTACATATTGATAAAAAAGCACCTACTAAAAACAATAAACGAAAATGGAAGACACATAATAAAATATACGTTTTACTCAAACAGAAAAATGACCAATAACTGGATGGTCATTACTTGCACCATTTCAGAAACATCCCCCTTCTCTGAAATAGTATCCTCCTTTGCATACTCTGTCAAGGTCATTGCGGTGTTGCATTCCAAAGCTTTGCGAATAATTTTACTGGTAGCAATGCAAAGAAAATGATAACATTTCGGAAGGGCATATATATATATGTCTGGGACAGTTAATGCATCGGCTGAGCAAGGTGAATATTTACACCATGGCAAATAAGGGGTTAAGTACTGCATTTATGTATTGAAAATAATTTTTACAGGAAAAATGCAGCATTTTTTCTTAAAAGTTGGCTTTTTCAGACAAAAGTGCAAAACTGGAAAAAAACATTTTACAGCAGATAAATGTTAGGGGAAAACATGTACGGTTTAAACACCGCACATTTTTATTTCTTTTCAAAATTCAACTTTGTTATATATTTTAAAACACGATGAAACGCAGAGTCCAATATTACAATTGGGGCAAATACAGCTGGTTTCCTTTCTTATACGTTTTCCACTATCTTTCCTTTTCGAGCAACAGACAAAACCTGAACTAAAGGCAGTAAAACCTGCCCTTGAATTGGTTTTACAATCCAGTCTCTCCTGGACTACTTAAAGGCATTTATTAGAATTACAGCAAAGTAAAAAAAAAAATTAAAAAGCTGAGTAAATCAACAGAGTGGTGTACAGGAAAATCAGGCCCCCTTTCGTGGCACACGAATGGTGCTTGGGAAACTGTTAGGTTAAACAACTCAAATTGAAAAATAAAATGTAATGAAACAAAACAAATGTTAACACCGAGTTTCTTATTTTATTCTCTTTTTTATTTTATGTTTTTGTAAATTTTGCTTCCTTCGAGATCATAATCATTATTTCACAAATAATCTTTCATATTTTCTTTTAAATTTCACAATCTGCATGTAATCCTATAAGATTTAAACTCATGATCTAAAATCCAAAAATTTCAGAGGTACAGATTTGTCGAAGTACTGACAGTTCAAGATTTTGGACTTTATACTGTACTTCAAACAACAAAATAATGATTATTATGAATAAATATGAATTAAAAAAAAAGTTACCTTTTTCTCAGAAGAGCAGAGAGGTCTCTCTATAATTAATATTCTGTACGGCTTGTAATCCTAGAGAAATTCAGTCCACTTAATAAAAAAAATAGCAATATATTTAAGAAAAATGTCAATTCTTTATATTAACATGCATAGAAAAGGCACAACAATTCTATAGGAAGTCAAATATGAATATATTAATTCAATAATTAAGCTAATTACTAAGAAGAAACTAAATTAAAATTATATACAAGTTAAATTAAAATTCTATACCAATTAAACTATCTATACCAATTAATATTCTATACCAATTAAACAATAATTCTATACCAATTAAATACTAGCACTTTATTTTGGAAAATACAGTTTTTCTGAAACCATCTTGCAATCAGACAAATAAATCAGTTATGTTTCATAAACACATATTATAAGAGGTCAACATGATATAAAGAACAAGACCCGAGTTGTAACGTTTGTCTCATATTATAGCTTATACATTGCTTTGAACAATCTTCCCAGCAAATAAACATACAGCTTTCAATATAAAAAAAAAAAAAAAAAAAAAAAAAAAAAGAATATTTAATCTATCCAGTTCGCAGTAGTCAATTGTTTCACAAAATGTTTGCAGATTTTTATGAATGGCATTACATAGTACCTTCGTTGACTCTTGTAATACTTATAAAGGTACAACAATTAACAAAATTCAGTGTTTAAGTTAACTCTTTGCTGCATGTATCAAATGGAAGACTATTGGATGGACTTGAATGCAGCATAAACTAATTAAAAATACAGGGTGATTCCAAATTCATGGTACAAACTTGGGGAGGCACAAAATAAAGATAGGAATAATATTCACATAGGAAACCTAGGTCCATTTATTTAGTCATTAATACAGCTTACAATATATTTCTAATAAGAAAACTTTAAAATGAGAAAGAGATCAGATAACATCTTCTATCACTAGCTTCATACAAAGAACAGCACCCACAGAACTTTATATACCTCATTTAAAAAGATCTCACTTCAAACTACATCAAGAAACACATTTGCATAAAAACACTGTTGCTGGTAGAGGTCAGTAGGCGTATATCTCAGTAGGGGAAGACACCATTCGCAATTGGGAGACTTCACGAATGCTGAAAAAGCAAACATACATTACATGTATGGCAATGCAAACGGTAACATTAGAGCTGCGCCATGAACGTATCATGCACAGTTTCCAGATTGACGAATGTCAAATCATAGAATGTTTCAGCAGTTACATCATCAACTCTGTGAAACAGGTTCTTTCCGCATCACCAAGATGCTGGTCGACAATGAACTGTAAGCAATCCAAGATTTGAAAAAAGCTTCTTGAACACTGTGGCTGACAGACCTAAGTCATGTCCAAGAGCTATTGCACAAAATGTAAGCGTCAGTCAACATATCATTTAGAGTGTGTTAAACAAAAATCGCTTACACGTCTTCCATTTTCAGAGAGTACAAGCATTGAATTCGCAAGACTCTCTCCTCTGTGCCTGAACTTCTTCTAGTATCTTTTACAGCCATTAGCATTACAGCCAGGCTTCATAGTTCATGTGTTTTTTACAGATGAAGTGACGTTTAGTCATGAAGGTGTATTTAATGTGCACAGTTCTCATGTGTGGGCAACTGAGAATCCAAATGCAACGCAACTACATGCATCTCAATGACGACTCAGTCAGAATGTATGGGTGGGTATCATCTACGAGTTTTCATTTGGCCCATACCTACTACCACAGCGACTGAATGTGACTCCAGTTGCCTCAGCTGAGGATCCTGTTGCTTGAATATCAGTAGCTGCTCCATGTATAGGTGAAATACCTAGAACCTTGGCCAGTGTATACTCGTCTCTCCACCAATGCTGTAAAGCATGTATCACTGTTGGTGAAGGATATTTTGAACAGTTCTTACAAATATCATTTTTCAGTTAACGCGTGATACCCTGTATTCATGACTAAATAAATGGATTGCACCCTCAGTTTCTTGTGTGAATATTAACACTATCTTTGTTCCGTACCTCCCTTTCAAGTTTGTATCATGAATTTGGAATCACCCTGTATATTCATATGAAGAGTGTCCAGGAAGCCCTGTACTACTAGGTTTGAGTATTATGAAGAAAAATGTCAGTCAAATTTTAGTTGTGGTGGTGGAGAATTGGTAACACTACATTTACCTTCTAACCATATTACTTTGATGAATATGTTCATGGACATTCTTATTTATGTAGCAAGCATGGTTTAATACCTCAACTACAAGAGATGGCAATTATGGATCATGTGTGGGTACAGGAGGATGGAGCTCCAGCCCATTTTGTTCTTCAGGTGCATGATTTCTTTAATGAACAATTTACAGGCTGCTGATTTGTACATATTTCTCCAACATCTTCATCCCCAGTCAAATAGCACCCATGAAGACCAGGCTTTTCAACACAAGTTACTGTGGAGAATAATCAAGCTACACATCTGTCATTATTTGTTTAGAACAGACTAAGAACTGCATGAAAGTGTGGAAGACATCTCTCAAAATGTCAAGGAGGATACGGAGAAGCATTCATCTGTTTGTACAGCACGATGAAGTATATATAGTTGAATACATAGTTCATATATGTAAGTATGTACTATACACTGACATTGCTTTCTGTTATACACAAACCATAGGTAAGAAGACTTGTCAGACACTGCACAATAAACCAAGCCTTCAATAAATTTATACAGCCCTCACATAATGGCACTGTTGCACTAGTTACCAGAAAATGTTTAATAATACTATGAAGTCATTTGATGCTGTAAAAGAGTATCATGGTGCAATATCTACTATGCATGAAGTTTAAGGCAAAAAACAAAAGAAATATTTCAGACCCTCCAGTTGCAACCTTAAAATGAATGGGCTAATAGTTACCACAAAAATTTTAAAGCAAAATTTTTTTATTTCAAAAAGCTACATACTGTCACTTTTGATATTTTGATTAGTCATATGACAGGGGCTCCTGAATCCACAAGACCTTAAATATAGAAATCTTAAATTTTGGAGACATGATTTTTTAAGTTAAGATAATGAAACTTATTTTTATTAACTTTACTAAAACCACAGCCCTATCATAATAAAAATGATTTTCATTGAATTCTTAAATTTCATCACACATTTTGCAATAACTGCTGAAAATGTAACTGATATAAATCTATACTTATTAATCTTAAGGGTATGAAGAATCATTGTTTCTGACCCCATGCAGAGTAAGAACATAAAAAACAATAACATACTACCCTTTTCATGGGGGGGAGTGTGGAGAACTCTTTAAGTAAACTCGCTTTTTGGGGGGGATCACTGCGTGAAATTCCTTGACTTTTCCAGATTTTGACTAAAATAATTAAGTTCCCTGATTTTACTCTCAATTTTTTGGTCAGTTTTCGAATTCCCCGACTTTCTGGTTTTCAATGTAGCATGCAACCCTGTCCTCATTCAGTATGGGTCAGAATTAGTGACCGCTCTCAACAGTTCATCTCTGACAGTTATCAGTGAAGCACTGAACTGACCTTGCGCTGGTCGCACAGTACCGACTGCCTTTCCTGCAATTAGCATGCTTGCTACTAACATGGATTCCCACCTATGATTATGTCAAGCAACTTATATCTAATGCTTAATTTTGTTATGTGTGTATATGGGCAACACTAATGGACTTTATAATAATTTAATTAAAGCAATGGATATAAAAACAGGAACATAATTTTTATCCTTTGCAACAAAACACATCTCTACAAAATGATGGCTCTACAATTTCTAATATGGTAAAGCACAATAAAGAGTACAAAATCTTATTCAAAATAATAAGTAAAAATAAACACAAAGTAAATAATTAATAGGGCCATTAGCATAAAGTAATCAACTTCCATGCCTGATCATGTTCATTTCATGCTTGTTATAATTGCATTTTTGCTTCAGCCCAAATATAAGCTGCTGTGTATATGCCAAGAGTGAATTTTTCTTCAAAAAATTAACCAGAATCGGAAATCTGTATATAAGCCAAGAAGGGAAAAAAAAATCCTGTTATGTTCAAACATCACAACGTCGCCAAGCAGGTCAAAATGGGTGAAATATTTCCACTCAAATCACTATAAAGCAAAATGGCAGATGCAATCATGTTAGTTTTGTTTCGTGGACCTGGTATTTATCTGGTAGCCTATCTGAAGCTAGCACATTTTCCCCATTTTTTTGTTGTTTTGCATACGATCTATGGTATCTGTGCTAGTCTTACTTTCTGTTACATTTTATTTCTTGTCTGAAAGATTAGTGGGAAGAGAAATTTTATATGAAAAATTTCAAACTACGGGTGGATCAGATTTGCTACACATTTTAATAATACAGCTGCTGGACATTTCTCCACATATCAAAAACAATTTCAAGAGTGGCACAAATTTCACCAGCATCAGATCTTTTTTCATAAACTAAAGGGGGGGAGGAAGTGCAATATTTAGCAATTTTTCGCTTGCATCCTCCTAATGGAAAAGAAGCTAAGGTTTTGCAACATCAGCAAACCCCATTATTTACCTCAAAAGTTCCAAAAATTCTCAGCTTCTACACGGAAATAGATGGTGTTTTTCACAAATTATAGGTTATCATGGTGAATTACTTCTTTGGCTCTCACCACAGGTACTTACATAATTTGGAATATAGTTATATACTGGTTATTTACCTTATTTTTCTTTATTATATTACTTTGAATTAAGGCACCGCCCAGACTTTATAGTGGTTAGGGGAGCCAACTGTGATACCAAAGGGCCTGAGTTCGAATCTCGGAGAAAACATGGTTGTAACTGTCCACTTCTTCACAGGAGGCAAAGGTGGCCCACCTAATAGGTGCCTCCATAATAAAGTGACTACCACTTCTGGCCTGAAGAGTTGCCAAGCTGAAGTCAGCTAACAGCCCTGCCACTGGTTAAAAAAAAAATCTGAATGCTTTCAGATTTTATCATTATGCCCAAAGGGGCATTTTTTTAACATTTTGTGCGTTACCTTTATTTATTAAATATCATGTTCTTTGCACTTAACCATAAAATTCAATTAAACAGCAATACCACAAAATATTTAAAACAGCATACCTTTAGAATCTCCAATACACAGTCTCCCACGCTGCAGATAAATACCCCCCCCCAGTACACTGTTGAGATAGCTCACTTTGTTGTTTGTCACTCAAATTGTTGAGTTTCTTAATCAAAAACTCATAAATGCTTCACAAAATAAAAACAGATAATAAAACAAATTCCAATTTCCAAATTTGGGCTTCCAGATGCCCATATTCTGGTGGAGACGTATGTTATTCAAAATTTGACGGCTCTAGGTACCGTTGTTTTACCACAATGCGAGAAACATACAAACATTTATGCACATTCTTCTTATTTCATTTCTTTAAATATAACAAATAGCTCTAATATTTGGTGACAAGAATTTAAAAAGGCGATTCACCGTTTATAGTTAATCTCACACAAAATGCCAAAATGAAATTTATAGTCCTTCTCGGCAAATTGCCCCTTTGGGCTAAAAAAACTTTAAATTAAGGCTGCAATGTTCATTTACTTTTTTCTTTTTTTGAGATAATATGAAACTGCTTTTCATGTTTTTTCTCTCCATGTGGAAGAGAACTGAACGTTTCTCTGCCTTAAAAATGTATCTTTAAATTGCATTACTATTAACTGTAGCAGCTATACACAGCTACGACTTTCTTGATTTTTTGGGGGGATAAAATTTTTCAGTTATTTTGCTAATGTTTTACCTTTTATAGATATTCAAAACTTCATGCACTCTTATAAGACAGAGAGAGATAATGAATCTGACTTTTGAGAAGTAAAACAAACCCCAAACGAAACACAAATCAATAAGTGCATTAACGAAGAACTTGGAAATATTTAGACAACATAACTAACTGGAAAATCCTAATTTAAATAAAGGAAAGGTTATGATATCATATAAGATTGTAATTGTAATGGTAAATGTTATGGTGCACAACCTGGGTAGATTATTAGCGCCAGACACATGATTGTTAAAACAAGTGGCATTTAAATCTTCAGATACTAATTCTATGCAGTCACAAGTTAAAAACAAGAGCAGACTTATAAAAATAGGAGGTGATAATAAAAATGATGAAAGTTATGATGAAGTAACTCATGAATTGGGTACTGATATAAGATGTGATGCATATGTGAAATCATAAAATATGAGATACACTAAAATTTAAAACACTAAAATCCACAGACACATAAGAAAATCAAATTAAATGACAAAAACCACTCTCCTTGAGGTACTGAAATAAATTAGGATTGGCCCCTTTCCCGATTATATGGTCAAGAGGCAAGTCAGAGTTCTTAAAATATTTCGCTCTAAGTGATTTAAAATATCGACATTTAATTAAAATATGATGTACTGTAAGAATACTGCTACAATGAAAACAAATAGGTTCGCTCTCGGCCTTCAAAAGGTAACTATGTGTTACACGAGAGTGACCAATACGAAGACGGGTAAGAATTACATCCTCCCTTCTGTTTCCTGTTGAGTCCCAGTATTCAACCAGAGGTTTTACGGTTTTCAGCTTATTGTTAACCTGAGCATCCCATAGCAGCTGCCACTTCTCTAGAATTTTGTTTTTGATAACTCTTAATATCTGTCAGAGGAACATGCTGGCTGCACAGACCAACAGCAGACTTAGCTGTGATATCTTCGAGCTCATTTCCTTCAATGCCAACATGACCAGGAACCCAGCAGTACAAAACTTGATATCCATGCACCTGTAAGCTTTGGTTTAATTTTTTAGTTTCAACAACTACATGGTTGCGAGTGTTGGAAAACGTTTCTAGAGCTTTCAATGCCCTGTACGAGTCTGTATAAATTATGAACTTTTTCTGATGTAGCTTTGATATGTAACAAAGAGCATAATATATAGTATTCAGCTCAGATGTCAAGACTGAGCAAGTGTAGTGTAAGCGTCTGCCCTCGATGTGGTCACCGATTACGAATCCTGTTCCAACATGGTAATCTGTTTTTGACCCATCTGTGTATACGACAACATGATCACTATATTTATTTCTGTGTTCAAAGAAGAGTTGTTTATATATAACGTCGCAAGTGTTCTGCTTTTTGTGGCACTGAAAAACATCAATAAGTTTGATTTTTGCATCTTCCCAAGGTGGGATTTCAAGATGTTGTACTGCTTGAGTGGATATATCAGATATGGAATGCTCTTCAATCAAAGAATGAACTCTTAAGGAAAAGGGAAGCAACACAAGATGGTCGTGCTTCAAACAGAAGGTCACACATGTCATCAAGCAAACACAGCTTACTAGGATTGTCAGGTTGAGACAATATATTAAAATAATGTTGAAGAGACAACTGTTCACGCCGGAAATGGAGGGCTGTTACGTAACAATTAACATACAGGCTCTGCACTGGAGATGTCCTGAATGCCCCAGAACAGATCCGCAGTGCCTGATGATGAACAGGGTCTAGTTTCAGCAAAACTGATGGCCGCGCAGATCCATAAACAACTGAGCCATAATCCAGTCTAGAGTGGACAAGTGCTCTGTAAATATGAAGTAAAGAGCAGCACTCTGCGCCCCAGGTGTTCGCAAAGACTTTTAGAAGATTTAATATTTTGATACACTTCTTCCTCAGATGTAGAGCATGATGGAGGAAGGTAAGTTTTCGGTCGAACATCACTCCCAAAAATTTTACTTCAGGTTGTACTGGAATCACTGATCCATGAAGATGTAACTCAGGCTCAGGATGGAGTCCTCGCTTCCTACAGAAGTGCACAAAACAGTCTTTTGCTTCGAAAACAGGAATCCTTGTTTGTCTGACCAGTCCTGAATCCAGTTCAGAGCTTCTGCAGTTGTCTTTCTACATGTCTCATATCTGCCCCATGGCAGCTAATGTGCACATCATCAACATATAATGATCCTAAAACTGTGGGACTAAGCTGCTTTAAGACAGAGTTTATTTTTTAAGTGAATAAAGTAACGCTGAGCACACAGCCCTAAGGCACACCCTCTTCTTGTACAAAGACGTCTGATAAGACAGCACCAATCCTGACCTGAAAAGTCCTTGCCCTCAGAAAATTTGTGATGAAAATTGGCAGGTCGCCACGCAAGCCACAGTCGTGAAGATCACGAAGTATACCATATTTCCATGCCTTATCATAAGCTTTCTCAATATCAAAAAAGACAGAGACAAGATGGTTTCTTCTCCCAAAGGCTTTACGAATGGAAGTTTCCAAAAGGAGCATGTTATCCATGGTTGTTCTTCGTTTTCGGAAACCGCTCTGATAAGGCGATATGATATGATTCTTTTCCAAGAAATAGACTAGGTGGCTCTTTACCATTTTTTCAAACACCTTACACATGCAACTCGTAAGTGCAATGGGCCGATAGTTGGAGGGATCTTTCGGGTCCTTTCCTAGTTTGGGTATAGGAACAACAACAGCTTTCTTCCATGCACTGGGGAAAATATGCTCCTTCCACACTCGGTTATAAAGAGAGAGAAGCGCAGTCAGTGACTTATAGGACAGATGCTTTAGCATTTCGTAACTAATACCATCTATGCCCGGACTAGACCTACGTGTCTGTGATAAAACTCTTTTCAGCTGATGCATCATAAAAATGCTATTATAAGGCTCGGAGTTGGAAGAGTTAAACGCAATGGGAATTTTCTCAGTGTGCAGCTTAACAGAAAGAAATGCTGGTGGATAATTGTCGCTGGAAGATATCGTAGCAAAAGTTTCACCGATAGTGTTCGCAATTTCTTCTTTGGAGCTTATCACTCAGCCATCTTTTTCCAGAAAAGAAAGTGAGTGGTCATTATATATTCCACATGCCTTTCTAACCATCTCCCAGACTCATTTAGATGATGTTATCCCAGACACATAGGATATCCATGAATCTCTCTAGCTCTTATGCTTTACTTTCCTTGCACTTGCTTTGGCTTTTTTGAAGGCTATGAAGTTTGACAGAGTTGGGTACCTACGGAGAATTCCCCAAGCTTTTCTTTGCTGTCTCAGTGTTTCCTGGCACTCCTTACTTTTCCTGATGTCATAGGAATAGAAATTGTAGCTGCGTGCAAAATAATACTAGTAGCCGATTTCATTGCTTCATTGATAGATACATCTGTAAACATTTCTTCTGTGAGCTCTCCAATAACTGAGAAGAGTTCTCAGTCTGCCCTCTCATATATGAAGCGAGGGGCTCTAAACATGGCATTTACTCCTTCTCTTGAGAGTTAAAAAATGGGAAGATGATCATTATTATAAGGATCATGCCCTACACTGAACGAGGTAAAAGGTAGGAGATGGTGAACAGATGGCAAGATCAATAGCGTGAAATGTTTTGGTAGGCTCGTGGAAGTAAGTGATTGTCCATTGTTGAAGAGACAGAGGCAGTGATCTTCAATCATTTGCTCTATCTTTCTGCCTCGAGAATTTATATCCTTGCTTCCCCAGAGCGGGCTATGAGCATTAAAGTCACCTAATATGATAAATGGTTTCGGCAGCTGTTCGATTAAATAAACTAAATCTCGTTGATCGATGTGTTGACTTGGAGGCAGTACAAATCGAAACTAAATTTCGTATATTAATATGTACGGCTACCGCTTGGAGGCTTGTTCTTAAAGTGATTGAGCTTGAGGGGTAGTCGAGTGAGGCTAGAATCCCTATGACTCCACAGACACGATCGCCACTAGGATTATCTTTCCTGTTTAAACTGTACCTCCGTAGCTTAATCTGATGTTCTGATTTCAACAGAGTTTCCTGGACTGCCAAGCACACAGGATGATCGCTATCGATCAGATGTTTGATGTGAACGAGATTTTGGTGGAAACCACGACAGTTTCATGATATGAGAGTGGCCATTATGAATGGCATTTACTTTTCCTGTGCTGCGTTTTGGTTTTGCACGGAAGCAGATGTTTTGGAACTTCTAACGCTTGCTCTATTTCCATGTTATCTGAGTCAATGGAACCCGAAATCATTTCATCAAGTGAACTGTTACTTGCACTTGTTTGTTTGTTGCTTTTTTGGTGATTTTTTTATATGTTTTGAATTGTTGTCTCTGTTTTCTTTATTTCTTGAGTTGGTTTGTCTATTTTGGGCTTGCTTATCGTGGGCTGAATTTTAGGTGCCGGTGTTTGTGTGCTAACTGTAGTTTGGGTACCAACAGATCGTGTTGATTTTGCAGCACTAGCAAAAGACATCCCTGTTTGTGGTTGGGTGCCTTCGACTATCCTTTTGGCTTCTGCATACGATACATTCCTCACAATTTTAATGGCCTGGACTTCTCTCTCTGCTTTCCATTTGGGACATGAGCGTGAGAAAGCTGCATGTTCACCTTTGCAATTTATGCACAGTGGGGCAGCAGTACATGTATCACTATCGTGGCCAACCATAGCACAACGTACACACGTGAGTTTGCCACGGCAGGAGACCTTAGAGTGACCAAAGTGCTGGCACTGGAAACATTGCATCGGGTTTGGAATATATGGGCGTACGGGGCAATTGAGGTATCCAGCCTTAATATTCTTAGGCAGATCCGGCGATTTAAAGGTCAGGATCACATGTTTTGTATCTATCAACTGACCTTCCTTACGCATCTTGATCCGCCTTGCAGCACAGACGTTTTGGTTGGCTAGCTCGGAAACGAACTCTTATTTGGAAACAGACAGAAGATCGACTTCCGAGATTACGCCTCTAGAATAGTTAAGTGTTTTGTGTGCTGATACAGTTACATCAATTTGCCCGAGCTTGGTTAACCTAAGGAGGGAGGCAGACTGTATAACCAAAGTTGTGTCAAGCAGCAAATCTCCAGACCGAAGACGCTTTATGTTTCTTGGCTCACCTATGCAACAATGAATATATTTGTTTATTACAAATGGAGACATCTTTTGCATTTTGTCAGAAGGACTTGAGACCAAAAGGAAACGTGGACAATTATTAGGACTACTCACATCTGTTTCAGTACGTACTTTTTTAACAGTTGGCGTTTCAGGAGCATTGGCATTTGAAAGGACAGGACTAGATTCGGAGTGACTTATAACATATATTTTGTGGGATGCCATATTGAAGAGAATAAAGATTCGGGTCCGACCGCCCCACTATCACGGAGCCCAACAAGGGAACACAGCTTCCTGAGCTAGGGCTAGCCAGACCTATACGCAAACTGAAGCCCCACAGTCAGCTTTCCCGAAAGCAGGAACTCCCGAGCGCTTATCCCCAAGCCACTGACACCAGGACCAGTGACCAGGCGACTGACACCCGTGAGGACGACAAGGTGCCACCCGTTTAGCTGAATCAGAGGTCAAAGCAGTGTGTTGGGGATAGTACTTCGTCCCTCAACTACCAGGACCCTCCTTTCCAGCGACACGGGTCTCCACGCAGAGCAAACACGTGGACAGTTTTCTCACCACTTCAGAACCATCTCTGGTTGTTCCAGTCTGTCATAGCAAGCCCCGACTTCCAGAAGGGCTGTTCCAGTCTGTCATAGCAAGCCCCGACTTCCGAAGAGGAAAACCACAAGGGAGAAAGGAAGGAAGCAAGCTTCAGCTGATAGGAGAGGAGACGGAAAAGAGGATAGATCACTGGGGCTCCAGGATTGTGACACCCATCTCATCAAGCTGATCCCCTGAAGGGCTAGGGTACCTCGGTATTGCCACACCCATACTCACAAAAGTGAGCCCCTGAGGGGGATATCATATAAGAGGACTTGTGTGAGCAACAATATGAAATGTGTAAAGTTAAAGAAAAAGAATTAATTACAGAGTGTTAAGATTAGATTACTCTGGTAATCAAACCTTAATAATATATGATTCTGAAAATGATTCTAGTAAGTGAAAGTTCTTCTTTAAGCATATGATCTGCTATTTGCACATTTTTTTCTGAATTTAAAGAGTTACTTAACGATTTTTTTTTTAACTTGGGGCAAGAACAGAAGGAAAAAATGCACAATTCATGATGTAGTTGTGCGATAAATCATGAAATGCTGTAGGCAAAGACTTGATATTTCCAAAATATGGCTACCAGATACAAATCATTAACACATAAGTATGCTATTAAATATATAAGATTATACATTTAAAAACTGATATTCGCAATGATAAAAGAGTAATATCCTGGCACCATTATAAGTAACACTACCCGAGATTATTATTTCCATTTATGGTGAAGATGTTTAGATACATTACGGTGAAAGCACACAGATCATCTTTTAAACAGAATACAATAGCTTTTCAAATTTAAACAAGACTTGTGGACCTGATAAAAAAACCTAAGGGCTAATTCAATATTCAATTTTCATTTGCATTTTAAAACAGACTAATTATGAGTTACTTTCTTATACAAATCCTAACGAAGAGAGTAGTAAGAAAATCAACCGAACAATTAAAAAGGAAACTGAAAATAAAGGGAAAACATTTTATATTCGAGTAAAAACTTAAAAACTGCAAAATCTCAGAAAACAAGCTAAAATTTTAAAGAATAGCAGAAATAAAATTAATATTTTATTTATGATTAGTCCTATTTTATTTGCATTGTAACATTGCTCTTTACACGATTCTGCAACTATACTTCCTTATAATGAAACACAGTGAGATTAAATTCAAAATCATACCTAATAAAAAAACCAAAGAAAATTAAATATGAACAAATACTGAAAGCTAATAGTATTATACCATTTTTGCTTGAAAACAAGATCCGATTTACACTGCTAGCCACCGTTAATGCAACACCCTGAAGGAAGCATGCAAATAACATGAAATTTGCAACATGTATTAGCGGAGGTGAGATATTAGAATTTCAGTGCAGACACACATCATGCACGCCTGTGGCGCCACTTCAAAGCACTATTTAAGGCTTGGAGTTTTTTCCAATTTCAAGTTCGGCAATTTTGCTTTTCTTGTGGTTTTTTAAAAAAAATTATCAATTATGCCTCATAGTAAACAGAGATCATCGCTTCATCAAGTATCTGAGTTCGACAGAGGAAGGATAGTGGCCTATCGAGAGTGTGGATTATCTTTCAAGGAAATCGGAAGTCGTGTTGGATGAAACCAAACAACTGTAATGTGGATATGTGACCGTTGGATGCAGGAGGCTACAAAGGACCGACGTATTCGATTGCATCCACCTCAGTGCACCACTTCACGTGATGACAGGAACATTGTGCACATGGCAGTGACGGATCGCTCAGTCACATCGTGAACCATATCACAGCACATTCAGTCTGTAACGCATCATTCAGTGTCTGCGCGTACCATTCGACGCGGTTTACAGCAGAGTAGTCTGTCCGCAAGACGTCCATAGCTTCATCTACCCTTGATGCAGAACCACAGACGTCTCCGCCGCCAATGGTGAGATGAAAGAAGGATGTGGACAGCAGAATGGAATGAAATTGTCTTTACTGACGAGTCATGCTTCTATCTGCAACACTGCGATGGTCGGATTCGAGTCTGGTGACACCATGGAGAGAGGATGCTGAACAGCTGTGTTATGCACCACCACACTGGTCCTGCACCAGGTATTATGGTATGGGGCGGTATTGGATATCACTCTTGCACTCCTCTAGTATGCATTGCCAGTACTTTTAAACAGCCAGTGCTACATCTCCGAGGTACTGGAGCCAGTTGTCCTTCCTTACCTCCAGGGCTTGTCCACAGCCATATTTCAACAGGACAATGCGTGACCACACGTGGCACGCATTGTCCAAGGGTTCTTCATCAAGCACCAGATTGAATTGCTTCCCTGGCCGGCTCGCTCTCCGGATCTTTCGCCGATAGAAAACATAAGGTCCATGGTTGTTGAACGATTGACCCAGATTACATCCCAAGCTGCAGAACCAGAACAACTTTGGCAACGTGTGGAAGCTGCTTGGTCTACTATACTCCAAGAACACATCCAAAGTCTCTTTGAATCAATGCCAAAGCGTGTGGCAGCCGTGATCTCCAACAATGGCGGCTACTCTGGCTACTGATTCTAGAAAGAACCACACTTCACAGAATTTTATAAATTTAATCATTTGATACTTGGTCAACATGTTATCTATTAAATAAATTTTGTTGTAATATCTCTTGTCTTTCTTGATGTTGCAATTTCGGTGGCCAGCAGTGTGCATTTCAGGATGAGAAAATGTAAAATCTTGATGACAGCACACTTCCATTAGTATTCTTTATTATTAGAATGAAAGTTAAGCTAATCAATTAAATACCATAATTTACTACAGTATAGACAAAAAAATCGGGTAAAATTAATGATATACTATCTCATATCTCTTTTAAGGCATACTAGTAACCAGTATAGTAGATGCAGTCCTAAATTCAAATCAGTCAAATAAACGAAGCTATTATAATTAACGTGTGTTATGCAATTACCCATGTTGTTTGTTTAAGATTTAAGCAGCATTGTTATTTTTTATATATTCTTATTAAATTCCTTCCTCTTATTCTGAAATTTCATTTATTACAATACCCAATTATGAGATATTTTCTCCCTCCTTTATGTACGCCTTTATGGTGTAATAGTAGCACACTAGGTGCGTATTTGAGAGGTTCAGGTTCGAGTTCCAGCGAGGGCATTGCTAATTTTTTATGTCTTCTGCTTCAAAATAATCTAATGTCTGTACAGTGGCAGCCAAACTAGAAGCTGGTGGATGATGATTCTTTAATATCAGGATTTGTCCATTTACAAAAGGAAGTATATAAGGTATTTTCTCCCTCCTTTCTGCATGCTTTCGTGGTGTTAATGGTAGCATACTCAGCAAGTATTTTAGAGACCCAGGTTAAGTCCCAGTGAGGGCACTGCATATTTTTCACATTTCCTACTTAAAATATCTTAAAATTTCTATGATAAGACCCTACCACATTTTAGAATAAAAATATATAAAAAACTGGGGGAGGTCTTACATTCAATATATACAACAAATAAATTTATGCACCATAAATAAATAATAAGCATTTCAGGTACATATATAAAAAGAGAGAGAAAGCTTTTATGAATCATACTTCATTATATGCTGTTTCTTCCATCAATATTTTTACAGAACCTGAAAAAGTAAACCTTATTATAAAATCATAGTAAATAATAAATAACATAATAGCATGAATATGAATTACAATATCAATTGAACAATTATGTTAAAAGTACATAAATGTACTAAAATAAAAAATATATTCTTACCTGAAGGTGTTTTAATTGTGCCTTCATCAATTTCAAAGCTTCCTTTACTATTGGCATCTGTAGTTATAAAATGACTAGAAGCAAAATATAAAATGGTTTCATATTTACAAAGGAGTTTTATACAATTTGATATTACAAAACTAAGTGATAAGAGCCCAGTTTACAAAAACATTTGGCTCTTTATTTGTAGCAAAACAGACATTAGTTCCGATTTTAAAACAAAAGTGCAATGGCCATCTCACTAACACGAGAAATCAGTACTTCCAAATTTTAAATTAAAAAAAAAAGGAGTAACCAAAATTTTTTGATTCTTTTTAAGCAATATTAAACTCTGACAATTTACCTATTCTTAATAATGTTTACTTAAATTATTATACATCTTCTCCCTTTCAAACTACAGAGAAAGAAAAAAATGTTTATTTTCAAATTTCAAACAAAGTACATTCAAACTTCAATTAATATGCAACTCTCATAAAAAATGATTCACGTTATGAACACAACAAAATTTAAAAAAAAAAAAATTACTCCCTTCACAAGCTATGTTTCGTAGAACGAGTGACATGAAGACATTGTGGTGTCACATGCAGCATATTGCTTGAATCTTTGGCTATTGGTCTATTTAGCATTCGTTCAGCTAGCACCTTACTGTTGCATTTGAAAAGTGTATTCAAACACATTACTGTGCAATTTTTTAGAGCAAAGTTTAAGCTTGTTTGTATTATTGCCCCCCCCCAAATGTTGCAAAAAGACACGGGTAAGAGGAGAAAAATCATCACAGTAGTAAAATTCCAAATCACTGAGAAGCGAGAATGAGATATGAGCATGGTTGACCTAAGATGCCCATATAATCAGTCTACATCATCAATTTGCACTATCCTCAAAAACAAGGATAAGATTAAGGAATTGATGCTTCAAAGAATGCCACAAGCATTTTTACACAACACCCACGTACTCTCAATGATACTGATTCTTTCTTGTATGAATCAACGAGAAGAAAATGCAAGGCATGACACTAGTAACAAAATCATAATTTATAAGAAGGTGACACTAATTTTTGCAAACTTCATTAAAAAGACACCAGAATTAAAGGATGAAGAAGAAGCATTCAAGGCAAGGCAAGGCAAGGGTAGTTTGAAAAGTTTAAGAGAAGAACCAGCATCCTCAGTGTTGTGAGGCATGGAGAAGCAGAAAGTTCAAACATGAAGACAGCCGAGAACTTCACTGGGGAATTCTAGTAGCTTGGAAACTCTAAAGGTTATCTCTCCCAATAGGTTTTTAATTGTGATGAGGCAGGTCTCTTCTGGAGTAGAATGTTGACACTAACTTATATTGCAGCAGAGACGAAGACACTGCTGAGCTACAAGCCAATGACATATCATCTTACTTCATTGTTTTGCGCAAAATGCATGTGGCACTTTGAAAAATAAACTGCTGCTTGTTTACCATTTCAGACAATCCACAAGCCTTCAAGGAGTATAAAGTCCAAAACAGTAAACTAAATGTCATGTGGAAAGCCAATAACAAGGCTTGGGTGACATGTTTTTGCAGATTGTATTAATGAAGTGTTTAGTCTGTCCATAAAAAAAAAGTTATCTACTTGTAATGAATTTGACACCTTGTGCTTTGCTTATTATATACAATGCTTCAACACACCCTCCAGCACTAGAAGATAACATTCTTAAAGGATTTAAATTTAAGATCCAAATCCTTCTTCCCAACACCACTTCTTACTACAACCTATGGACTGCAGATCATTACAAATTTTAAAAAGCTCTACACAAAAGCACTCATTGGCATTGTTCTAAGGTAACTAAAAGAACCAATATCACTCTCAGAATTTTCGAATGCCTCAAGATGATGAACAAAGCATGGGAGGGAATCACCAATAGAACCCATATTTCTGCTAGGAAGAAGCTCTGGCTGGACAGCTTTGTCAAACAAAACAATGAGGGGTCTGAGGAAGTGGTTGTAGAGTTTGTAATTGATGAGACTGCATCCCTGGCCAAGATTATGGGGACTACAGTTGAACAGCAATGACATCGATGAGCTAGTGGAAGAACACAAGCAGAAGTTGAACACTGAAGAGCATATGAAGCTGCATTCTGTGCCACAGTAAGCTGTGGAGGAGATTTTGTAAAGGATGGAGGAAGACTTTGTGGAAGGACTGCTAAAAACAGTCTTAAACAAATTTCCAGTAAAATAAGGGAGATGCCGAAAGCATCATGCATTGAAAACCATTACCCTAATAAAGCTGTAGCTATGTGTGCTACAAATTTATTTAACAATGCTGTGTCTCATTTTTACCAAACTTTGAACCATAGGCAAAAACTAATGTCTTTAGACAACTTTCTAGCAAAAAATAAAAAAAAAAAAAAAAAAAAATGCATTATGAATACATTACATTATTACAAATTTGTTTGAATATTATTTTCTAGAATAGAATGGATTAACCTACTTTATATTGAGTCATAAGGAAAAAAATTTCTTCACTTAAAAAGTATCTTGCATTCTGAGTCAGATTGGAGAAAAAATTTTACTCGTTAAGCACGGTTCCACTGTACTCATAAGTTCTGATCTGTAATTCACAACTTAAATTCAAAATACAACTACTTACATCAGTGACAAATTATTATTGTCCTATCTGATTACTTATAAATGTACTCTTAGTATAAGTAAAAATAGCAAATCATCAAAAAATATGTTGATATACAAATAAGGCTTTCTCAGAATCAAAACAGCTCAGTCATCCTGTATAATAAACCACTGTTCGCATGCTTTTTGTTCACTGGTAAATGAAGTTTTAAGAATTGTCTGGTAAATTATTTGTTAAGAACTCGATATCCCACTACTACTGTACTTCCATGGTACTACTGCCCATATTTAATGGAAAATGCTTTCTGTCACTAGAATTTCATACGATCCAATTTAGGTAACGTACAGTCAAATTTCACAGTACAAATAACACTTTTAAATGGTGTTTTAGACTTTTATGGAAACAAACATTTTATTAAACAATTAGTCTCTTTTTAAACTCACTTTTTTGTTTCTGTATTTATTTTTGCACTTTGTGAGTATGTATGCAAATTCTCTCTACTCAAGTGTCTCAGAGGCTGAGAGATAATTAAAACATATACAGATGATAATGAAGTTTCTTACTGTCCAGCTGTCTAATGTCCCATTATGCTTTCAAATGAACTGTGATATTTTGAGATATCTGTCAGAGATCACAATGAAATAAACAACTGAGAGTTTTACATTTCTCCCATAATGTGTGAACTAAAGGCTTCTTTTTAGATAATTTTTCATTAGCACTTATCCTTACCAATATATCTAGATGCAGAATGCATCAAAAACACAGTTTGCTCCATTATGATGACAAATATACATCTTGGTAGCTCAGTCTTGAGAACAGAAATAAATTTGTAAATATCAAAGAATTTAGGATGCTGGATCTGGATATAAGTAGTTATACCCAGATCAAGAAGAAAATGACTGCAGTAAATTAAAGGTCATAAGTTTTTTAGATTAGCTAAGTTTTGTATACTAGACTTTCATCAAGCTTCAAGTAAATATTTAAATACTAAAATATCTAAAAATATATTACCTTTTAAAAAAAGGAGAAGGCTTTAGCACATGATAATCTAAAAATTAGAAACATAAATTATAGGTGGTTTAATGTAATATTAAAATAAAATACTGAATTTAAGACAATAACAAAACTACTTACCAACAAAATCCTGAGTAATTGACAAACCCTTTAGACTTTTTCCACACGGTACACATATTAACCACAAGTTCCTTTGCAACTCTTTGAATTTATGAACAAATTTTGTCTGTCAAAAGAAATCTGAAATGTACTACATCTTTTATACAAACAATATGTAAATACAGAGCAAATTTCCACTGTCTTAAAATAACTCGTAATACAGTGACCTACAGCTCTAAACGTAATGTTAATAAAAAGACCATATCCTGAAAAGTGAGATCAGCAGCAATGTTCCCTACTGGCAAAATTCAAGATTTAGTGATTCTATCCAAGCAATATATAAAAGATACACGAAGCATATTGAATACAAAGTTTTACAGCATGATGGATTCATTATGAAAGATGTACTGTGCATATGATAAATGTCACCTATATTTATTTTATTTATACAAAATATGCACTTTCCCTGAAAGTTACAACTTGAATTTTGTTTTTATGCATATGCAAATGAAATCTCAACTCAAAAAGTAACTTTACATGAATATGACATACAGATTGTGACAATACATTTCAAGTAAGATATACACTCATGTCCATAAATTAAGGATAATGCAAAATCAGGCAAAGGAAGAGTTAGAAGCAAAACAAATTTGACTTATTTGTAAAGCTTATTTATTAAACAAAAGGTAAAGAGAAAAAAAGATGCTATATGTTTGATATTATTAAAAAAATTAACGATTTTTTCTCCCTGGAGCAAATTACAAAAAAAAAAACTATTTACAAAAAATCGATATTACATCATTGGAATGATTGTTAATACATTGTATGTCTCCCAGACGATGCAATACAGTCCGTACAACGCCTAGGCATGCTGAGTATCAAATTATCGATCTGATCTTGGGGGATATTACACCACTCAAAAAGAAATGCTCTCTGAAGTTCCGGTAGACATGTAGGAGGCGATCGACGGGCTGCAACTCGTCAGCCACACATGTCTCACACGTGCTCTACTGGATTCAAGTCCGATGAGAATGCTGGCCAGTTTATACGAGTGATATCCTCTGATTGAAGGCATTCGCTTACGATGTTTGCAAGGTGAGGATGGGCGTTGTCATCAACAAACACAAACTGTGCGCCCGTATGGCGCCCCGAAGCAAACGTAGATGTTGTTCCAGAATGACGTCCCGATAGATTTGGCTTGTCATGGTTCCAATTTGAACATGCAGGTCAGTTCTGGAACCCAGAATAATTCCACCCCAAACGAGCACTCCTGCACCACCGTAATGGTGTAGTTCAATGTTGTTTTCTTGGTGGTAACGGGTACCTGGAGCTCTCCATATGAAAGTCCGGCGAACATCAGACCGCAAGCTGAACCTGGACTCGTCGGGAAACAACACACAAGCTCACTGTTGCGGTAACTACAATGCATGCTCTCTACTCCAGGCTAACCGCAGGCGACAGTGAGTTGCATCTGACAGGTCTACGAGCATATAGACCAATCTGCCCTAAGCGTCTGTACACGGTCTGCCTTGAAATTGTCGTACCAGTGGCTGAAGAGAGCTGAAGAGACAGGTCTGAGGCTGTGCTCTGCCTGTTTCTTTTGGCAGTAACTGCCAAATACCGGTCCTCATTCCACATTGTAACTCTGGGGCGACCTGTGCTGTAACGTCTACTCACATTACCATCATCTTGGAATTGTTGCCAAAGCCTGGAGATGACACTCTGGGCAATTCCAAGTTCGTCTGATACTTCCAGTTGGGTATGCCCACATTCCAGACGGCCGATAATTCTACCATGTAAAAAATCATCCAAATATGTCCTTTGTGTCATAAGTATTCAGTTATTGCACTGAAATGCTTATAAAGCGCCTATGAACAATTTTACTTCTTTGCCTGTATTCCTTATATATCACTCTTTTACACTCACGTCATTGTGACGTACCATCGGTGTCATCTGGTTACTTCCTGAAATTTGCATATGATTCTTGAAGATGTGTGTAGTGATTTTACAGGTGATATATTTATTTTAGAGTTCGATTTCCGCATGACTCCGAATTATCCTTAATTTATGGACATGAGTGTAAAAACAAAGAAATCAAATATCCTACCACTAGACAAATATGTCTATGCAATACATGTAGAAAGTGAGATTTTATATTCAAGTGAAATAATGTAAAATGGCAATACTGTATGATGAATGCCAACTAAACATTACAGAATGTTGAGCAGAAGTATGCCATTAGATTTCATGGCTGATGGCATTTTATAATTGGATGTTTTAATTTCATATGTTGAAAGCCTACAAAATACTTCAGATTTTATGATTTTATGTACGAAATTTCCCAAAATCTTACATAATTTTAAATGTACACTTTTGATATTTATGGCAATAACAAAGATGACTGTTTTTATAATTTTAGACCGGAATTTTTTTTCTCATTTACATGGCTTGGTACTTACGTACTATATCTTGGTAGAAGTAGCCAAATTTTCAGAAAGTGCCAAACTTTTGCAACTATGCGCATAACCATTCTTCCAACAACCCTGCTCATAACCGTTTCAGTCACAAGGAATGCCACCATTCTCGTATGCTTTCTATTATGTTGTATTCCAAGTTCCAACAAATCGTAATATTTTCTACCTTAAACTTAGTTTTAAATTATGAGCTTGTGGAATTCGGCAACAATGGAAGAAACTAGGATAAAATTTTGGCAGTAAAGTATAATTTTGCTGAAAACCTTCTAAAGGGAACAACGAGGAAATGCATTTTCCAGACAGCCGCTGTTGTCAAAGATTGCACGAAGTCGAGTCTCTGCAATTCTCTAATTTTTTTTTTTTATGTTAAAACAGATTGCTGTGTACTTCAGAAGAAAAAAAAAATACACAAAAAAGGTTGAAGAAGAATGCAAGTGTTTTATTTTTTAATGTTCAATGTAATCCTTATTTAATAATTCAGATTTGTATCTTAAATTACTAAAGTATGTTTTCTTTTCCTATGTTGGTACTGTTTACCAAAGTTAGTATAAATATTGATAGTTTGGAAAAAAAAAAAAAAAGCGCGAAAACCACTAACTTGCACATGCTAAGTACATTTACATTTTCATCTGAAAAAAAATCACGAAGTTGCGCTAAGATGGTTGCAATAGTATGTAAGTACCTATGGCTTTTCTACTGTGAACTGCATTTTGTATTTGCTCAACTATCTGAAAATTTTATGTATATGGAATTCGGCATTTCTTGGGCATTCCAGATAGTCAAGCTTTTACCATAATACAAGCCATCTTCATTCAGACAAACCAGTACGTACAGGTATAAGTAGGCAGGATATCCGAATTTCATCGCCAGGTGTACAGGCACTGGGATGTACTCGTGATGTCAGCCAAAGAAACACATAGGGGGAACTAGCTCTGAATCACAGAAGCACAATGAGTTTAACGTTGAGAGGCATATTTGGAGGTAGCTGTGTATAGGGAAAGGCTCATGGGAGCCAATAACTGTAACACATTACATTGCAAATACAGTACACGGATCCAGAATTCAACTAACTGAAAAGCTCAATTAACTAAAATATTTTCAAAATAAATAAAAAAAAAATTAATGTAAAATTAAACAATTAAGAAATTTGTAACTCCACTATAAAACATGAATAGGACTAAAAATCAAACAAAAACTCAATGAAAATGACACAAACAAGAATGTGATTTAGTATGATGTAATGCTTTGTGTTTATACGAAATCTGATAAGTTGATTTAATTTTTGCATACGATTATAAAACTTCAACTGCTAGTTATCTACTCTTCAAATGGATTTTGAAAGAAATATTAAAATTTCACACTTGTCCTTAATGAAACAGCACGCAGCAAAGTATTTTCAAAATTACAGGATTTTAGCATCAAGAAAAGACTGACTTATGTGAAAATGGATAAACATACTGGTTGTATAGCATGAAAAATTAAGTAAGCAATTTAAGGTAATATTTATATCTATAACTTGCTTATGCAGATTATCTAACTAAATAAAGAGCGATCAATTCCTTTAAACTTCTGCCACGTTAGCTGGCCCAAATTTGGGGAGATCTTTGCCAGTTTTCACGACTGAGAGTTTTGATATCAAATATGATGTTACTTCAGTGTTTATTTCTGAAATAATATTTTTTCTTCCGAAAACCTCACATAATTTAAATGTATGCATTTGATATTCAGGTTGGTAACAAATGAAGAAAGACTTTTTTTATAATTTCGGAGAAGAAATTTTTTTTCACATTTGGATTTCTTAACTATGAATTGCATTTTTTATATATTCAATAATTCAGAATTTCTGCATATCTGGAATTCGGCATTTCTCAAGCTTTGCAAACTGAGACCTCACCTTAATTACTGTATGTAGCTCCATTGTGATTAATATAGTTTATACACTGAATGTGTAACTATGTGTGTGTGAATAAATATTGAGGATATTAACAAGGTTTTAATAATTATGTTGAGAAGAAAGAATATGGACTATTATCCACTCTCCATACCATGAACATGACAGAATGATTCTAGTCTGATAGCCTGATTCTGAGGTAAGAAAGCTGAATTTTCACCTGTTATGAAAATAAATAAGAAAACATTAGAAGTATTTGAAAACTATATTTCTTTTTTCCGGTAGCAAGAAAATGTTTAATATTAAAGAAGAAGGAAGAAAGGAAGATTCAGCTGTGGTAGTTAAAGTGGTGAGCAAAAATGCAGAAGCAGACAACAAAATAATTGATTTGATGTACTCAATTGAGAAAACATACAATTTGACAATGATTTCGATTTTGGTACAATAAAACTTTAATTTCCATGGTAAATGAATATATAGAATAGGAGAAGGAAAATAAATAAATAAATAAATAAATAAATAAAAAGGAGTTAAAGGCAAAATGGGAATGCTCGAGAGCAGAATAAAAAGTGATGCTTAGATTAGAAAAACGAATACAAAGCTCGCAAAAACACAACTCGAAATCAAAAGAACTCAAGCGAAGGCTAAGAATTTGAATATGAGTGCAGATGAACAAAGCATTAAGGCTTGTTCATTACAGGTCTTAATAAAAATTGTTTTAAGATGTTAACCCTGGAGGTATTGAATAAGCCTGAAATGTGGAATTTATTTTTTACTTTACCCAAGAAGCCATTTCAAATTAGAATACAAGAAGAAGGGAAGGTGGATATTTTATTGGAATTTTTTTAGGTGAACAGGCTATGAATTTACTGAGGTTTGAATCCCGCGAACGGGCTGGCTGCATGGGCGTTTTCGTGGTTTTCCCCATGTGTAACGTGTATACGAGCCAGTTTCCCTTAGAAAGTCCTCCACGAAGGCATCCCTCCCTTTAGGCAGATAGCCCTCATGTGCTTTGCCATAATTGAATAACCTAACCTAACCTATGAATTTACTAGTTTATGTAAATGTGGAAGAAATGAAAGCTTATCGAAAAGTCGAAACAACCATTCTAAAGGAATTTCAGCCAATACTGGAAACTTGATTACAGAATTTCCTTTCGACAAGGAGAGCAAATATTGAAAACCATACACAGTTCATATACGTGGACGAAATATCAAAAAGTCAAAACAATAATTCTAAAGGAATTTCATCCAGTAACAGAAGCTTGTCTAGAAAATTTCCCTTCAGCAAGAAAGGTGAAAAATGAAAATCATTTGCAATTTGTGAGTAGACCAACACCACGGTTGCCACCAGGTAGTCCACGGACTAATGGTGGTAGATAAAAAATTTTTGACGGTCCACAGAAAAACTGCCACATTATATTTTTAAGAAGATTCAGTTTCAAAAAAGATGAGTAACCAAAACATATTATGGAATATGGATTCTCATTATTTTTAATTTTAGCTACTACTTCTAATGAAATTCCTTCCGAGTTTAGCGATTTTTAGCCACTCTTGCAGATGTATCTAGGGACATCTGAAAGTGAGAACCGGCAACCATTGATATGCTGGGATTATCATGAATTACAAACATATACTACTGCATTAGCTAATAGCACATCTTTTCTCTGGGTCAAAAAGAAAACTTGATTGACTTTTATGAGAAACATCTGCATTCTTCTTTATAATCTCATCACTCAATGCTACCATTTTTGTTTTGTCTAACTGTTGATCAATGGTGCCATTGTTGAGTAGGCGATGGATTAATGAATGATGTTTACAGCATTCGGAGCATCTGAACTTAAAATTAAACTTTTCAATAAAATGTTTCTTAATAAGACAGTTTAAACACAATTTATTGTTCTTCACTATTTTATACGTTTGATCTAGATTTAATTTTAAAAATGAGTCCCATTTATGTAGTGGATGATTATTAATTATGCTTACAATTTAAAACTGGCAGCATAATACTTCAGTTTGTTGATACTGCTATGCATTGCCTGTTTGTTCTTGCTTTTCATGAAGTTCCTTTTCAGTAATATGAAAACATAAATATGTGACAATATAGTTATGATGTATGATCGAAGATTAAAAATGGCCATCATGACTATTAGTTGATAAACGCATATACAAGGTTTCTGTTCAAGAAGGTAAGATTTTTGTACCTTTAATCATATAATTTTCAATGTGAACAACAACATGTGTATTTCAGTGGTATGTTAACAGCATTTTAGTTGTTATTCATATTTAAAACTGTGTATAATCAACACTATTTAACAGCCATATTAAGGAAAAGGTAGATCATTTTTTGTTTCTCCTCAATTATGAATATAGAATAAATAAATTTTGCAAGCATGCAGTTAATATCATCACCATATTATTTATCACAAAGTTTTTTTTTTAAGTTTTTTTAAATTTGAAAATTTTTAACAGGAATTTTAAAATGTTCTCCGTGTTCCATTTTTTTTTTACTTTTTTCAATTGATCAAATTAATAATCACATAAAAGTATATTTAAAATAATTTTATTCATTCATTAATAATTTTTTTCATAACTTTTTCTTAGAAAAAATATTTTCGTCCACTTCATTTAAAGTTTTGTTTCACACTTACCTTTAATTATTATATATTCCATTCTCCGCTTGCCTGGAATTATTATTTATGAAGTATTTCTGAATTATTTAATTGTTATTAACTTACTTAATGTGTAAAAGGAATAGTTCATCGAAAATATCGTAATGAATTTAAATATTTTATGCATAATATATATCAGATTTTAAAGATTTATTTGGCCAAAAGATAGATTAAATACATGATTGTACTACATCTAATGTTCTTTTTTTTTCTGTCCTAGATGCTGAAAGAAATGGAAAATTGCAAATTTCAATTTTTGCTATTAGTATGTGTTAACGCCACTCTGTAAAAAAGCTAATCATAAGCACCATTGAGTTGGTTATATTTGTATTGCTTAATCTGGCAACTCTGCGTTGCTTCGATAATGTAGTTTTAATAATTTTTAATCTTCATTTGTTTCACTGCTTCACTGGAAGCAAGATTCGAAAAGTTAAATAAAAATATTAAAAAATGTTAAATGGCTTTGTATTTTAAATTTATATTACAGGCCACTAGAAATAACGCAGCATAGTTATGGCTGTTAAGAGCCTGAGCAGAATCAGCTAAATAAATTGTTGTTTCGAACCTTAAAAGCATTAAAAATATTAGTTTGACTGCGTATAAAAAAAAATGGCTAGCTCGGATGATGAACTGAACAGCAAAGATAATTCTTTGGTATTGCCATCAGATGAAAAACTAAAAGTGCTTAATTGACGTCGTGGAAACTTTAAAACTAGGATCACGAAACTGGAAACTTTTTTGAAAGATTCAGCTTTGAATACTGACAAGATATGCCTTCAAATCAAATTGGATATGGTTTTGGACATATTATCTCAGATCGAATCGTGGCAACTGGAATATTACGGTGTCGTTAAAGATGAAAATTTATCGAGTGTGGATTTAGAATTTAAAGAGATGGAAGACCGTTAGAAGAAATAAAGGTAAGCTTTCAAACATTATTATTAAAAGTCTGATTTAGTTGATAAAGATTTAACAAATAATATTTTAAGGATCCTAATTCTATTTCTACCTGATTTAAGCTTACCAGAATTTGACGGTTGTATTGAAAACTGAAGTAATTTTAAAAAACAATTTGATAGTTTGATTATACATAACTCTTCTTTAAATGATATTCAAAAATTGTTCTATTTGTGTTCTGCATTGAAAGGAGAAGCAAAAGCTGTGGAAACTCCAGAAGACAGTTTTCAATCTTTATTTGAAGTTTTAATTGATAGGTATGAAAATAATCGTGTGATTGTTAATTCTCATATTATGAATATTTTAAATTTTGAGAAAATACATGTTGAATCTTATAAGAGTCTTAGAAATCTAGTTGATATTTTGAACAAAAACCTAAGAGGTTTAAACTTAATAAAATTAGAAGCTAATGCATTAATTCCTAATAAATATTGTCATTCAAAATTAGATAAACAAGAAAACAATATGCAATGAGTTTACAGGGTTTGTACACATTTCTGCATACGGAAATTAAGTACTTTTAAGGACCATTAATGAAAAAAATTAAGGACCTATGAGCAAATGGGAGCTGAATAAATTCAATTAAAAATATTGTATATGCCTACACTTCGTTTTTGTAATACTATCCTAAAAAGAAAGTAGATCCGTAAGTAAGATGAATTATTATTAAATATGAATTAACAAAATTCTTATAAAGCTTGAAAATAAAATCAGCTTTATAAAATGTATCAAGAGCATTAAATATTTTAAATTTATAATAATGGACATATTTGAAAGAAGTCACATTTTATTTATGTTTTGCTAGAAATTATGTCTATTTTGCTAGAAATTACGTGGACTAGTGGTCAAAGACTATACAATTTAATTTTAATTTAAGCTGGCTCAGTAACTCTATCATATGAGCAAACAGCAATGGGAAATTATAGTAAAGGCTAAAATCATAAACAACTGGGCAATTTATATAAAAATAACTGTACATATCTTTGAAGAATAATTTTCTTTATGTATTCAGTTTCTTTCTTCGATGCATTTCCTTTTCATTTTAGAATTTTGGAATTTAATTAAGGATTCCTGTTATTCTAAAAAAACTAATTATTTAATTACAGATTTCTGTTATTCTAAAAAAAATAAATGCATTTAGAATGTATAGAAAAAGCTGCTAATTTTATTTCTTTAGCAATATCAAAATTCAGAAGAAATATGAAATATATATGGTAAAAGCTGGTTATAGAGCTAATGTGGCAGAATTTTTAGAATTTAGTGACAAACTGAGTAACAAAATCTAGAAATGTCATCACTTTTAGAATTTAGAGCAGGCACTGGAAGCAGAATTTAGGATTCACAGAGATTGCATCAGCTGGGAAAATGCCTAGTGCCAGCTCGGTATGATGCATTACGGCATATTATACGAATCTTTTAAATTGTCAGTTTTCAATTTCTCTTTTCTTTACTACTAAAAAAATGCATTTCTATAACGCCTGTCCATGTGATAAGGTTAGAAGCATTTTTGATATTTTCTATGCTTGTGCTCAGTGAAAAGTAGAGAAAATAAAGGGAAGATAAACATGTTAAGAAAAAGCTTCTAGTATCAAAAATAAAACATTCAAATATTATGTTTTCATTGTTCTTCCAGACTTCCCCCCAAAAGTAAGAAATTCATCACAGACTTTCTGTAAAATATATTCATTATGTGTTAATACCATGGAGACATTTTTCATTTTGTCACATATTACTGGCATCTTCTAGAATCGTGGGTCTATAAATCTTGCTTTCTAAACTTTCCAAGCTGTAGTGTCTCAAATCCTAAAGAAAAATTATCCCTAACAATCCTGTAATAGCCAAAAGCCAGAAATATTTAGAAAAAAAAAAAGAAGAAGAAAAGAAAAGTGCAAAATTAATTTTATAGAGAAAACTGATGCATATTTTGAGACAATTACATGGGAAAAACTTACTATGAAAAAATTAAAAAGAAGACATTTTTAATTAATTACATAGCTAATTTCACTTTTAGTACGAACTGTTTCGTAAACTGTGTTTTATAGCATTATACCTTGCTTATTTCACAGATTTAGAATATTGTATAATGGAACTTTATAACATATTTTAATGTTATTTTTTAAATATAATTTCAATATTTTACCATTATTTTAATGAAATTTATTAACATTACAACGTATTAAAAAAATTGTCGAAAAATTCTCAGATCTCAGGATTAAAAATTTTGTATAAGAACTGATCTTAAAATCGCCAAAATGCTGATAAGTCACCAAATTTAGAACGTTAAATAAAAAAGTTCACATCACCAAAAGAGAAAAGTTGTTTAAGAGCTCTTCATTAGAAAAAATTAATTTCGGAATGCCTATGTTTCACTTCTTGCTTAAAACCTCGAGTATTCTACTAGTTAGATATAAGAACAAGTTACAATACATGAACCTATTCACCCATCCAAAAGATAACCATATATGTCGTTGAATCACCAAAAATATTCCTCCAAAATGCTAATTCACACTCAAAATGGCAGTCTTAAAAAAAGACATAAATATCAGATTATTATTAAAATTAAGGACCTTCTGCCGATTTTGGCCGAAATTAAGGATTTTTAAGGACCAAAAATCGATTCCAAAAAACCTAAGAACTTTTAAGGTCTTTTACGTCTCATACGAACCCTGGTTTACCATTGGCTGAATCACCCAAATTTAGAAAGTTCATGGAATATTTAAAAAAATGATCCCACATGTTAGAAAATTTACATGGAGTTCAATTACTGTCACTAAAAACTAAAACTTCTTATGCAAATAAAACCAGAAATTTCATGTTAAAGTCCAACAGTAATTTCTGCATATTGTGTAAAAATTCGCATTTTGTATATAGTTTTTCCTTATTTCTTCATTGCAAAGATTTAATAAAGTTAAAAAATATGCACTTCATAGAAACTGTTTAAGTGACAAACATAAGCTTACATCCTGCAAATCCAAATATTCTTGTCACTTGTGCCAACAAAAGCAAAATTATTTATTATGTTAGAGTGAAACTAAAAGTTTCTTGCTTCTTCAAGCTTTTACCAAGACTTTTACCTCTTTAAATAAAATATCAAACAAAACAGTTTTGCTTTCTACAGCTATGGTTAAGGTTTGGTCACCAATTCAGAATGATTATATTAACGGCAGAGCGATACTTGACAGTGCATCTCAATCGCATTTTATGACCTTGCAATTCGCTTCGCCGCTGGGTCTTATTAAACATAAGGTAAACCATTCCTGTTAATGGTTTAAGTGGAAATGTGATGAATATGAAATGGAAAATAAATGATGCTCTTATTAGTATTAATGACTCTTCTTTTACTTCAGTAATAGACTTTCTCATCATACCTAAAATTACAAACCTAATTCCTGCATCGGGTCCTCATCCTGAACATGAAAAATTAAGTATACCAAATCGTTCTCCATTAGCCAACCCAAAATTTGATATCCCTGAACATATAGATATGATTTTTGGGTCTGAACTTTTCCACCAAATAATAAAAGATGTAGAAATTGCATATCAGAAAATTTAAAACTTATAAATTCCGTATTTGGCTTGATTGCTAGCGGATCAATTGCTTCAGATATCCATAAACAATGTTGTTATTTAACAACTAATTTGGAAACCACTGATAACTCTTCAAGAAAATTTTGGGAAATAGAAGAAATTTTCATTGATCGACCCTTAAGTTCAGAAGAACAATTTTGTGAAAACCATTTTCAAAAAACATACAAAAGGGATTGTACGGGTAGATTCATCGTTCAAATGCCTATCAAGGAAGAGGAATTAAATACTCTAGGTAATTCACGAATTTCAGCTGAAAAAAGACTGCAACAAACAGAAGATAGAATAAAAGTCCTCATATGCGTAACCTTTATTGCGAGTTTCTCTAAGAATATGAATAATTAGGTCACATGCAGAAAGTAATCGAAGATTACCCGACCCCCATAATTTATTATTTGCCATATCATGGCATCTTTAGAGCTGAGAAAACTTCTACCAAACTTCGAGTGGTTTTTAATGGGTCTGCCTCGACCACTTCTGGTCGAAGCTTGAATGATATTCTTCTTGCTGGAAAAGTACATGAAGTCGTTTTTGACATATGCTAAGATTTTAAAAGCATAAAATTGTTTTAATAGTTGATATTAAACAAATATGTAGGCAAATTCTGATAGAACCAGCCCAGACAGATCTGTTAAGAATTTTGTGGAAAAACACAGAACACGAGACTCCTACAGAGTTTAAATTGAATACAGTGACTTATGGCACCAAATGTGCCCCATTTCTAGCTACTAGAGTTATAAAACAATTAGCTTTAGACGAATCTGCTAAGTTCTGCTTAGCTGCCGAAGTTGCACTTTCTAGTATATATGTATGGATGATATAAGCAGCAGCCAAGATATCAAAACTGGTAAAGTTCTTAAAGATCAGTTAATTACAGTGCTTCAGTCAAGTGGCAAGAGTCTACATAAATAGAATTTTAACTGTGATGAACTTCTGAAAAAAGAAGATAAAAACTGCGAAGAGCATTTATTTGCCCAAACTGAAGAATCTTCTACTAAAACACTAGGTATGATTTGAAATTCGAAAGAAGATAAATACATTTGTTTTTAAAGTTTCAGTAACATTGAAAATGTTTATACCAAACGAGAAGTTTTATCAACTATTGCTAAACTTTAGGATCCATTCAGATTTATTGGACATGTTATAACCAAGGACAAGATAACTCCAGAAGCTTTGGCTGGAGAAAATTCATGGGGACGATGAACTTGCTGATCAACTGAGAAAAGAATGAAACCGTTTTGTTCACACCATAAAGGACATTGAAAACATTAGAATTGACAGACATATTTTGAGTTTTGATCTTCAGTTTGTTGTTTTACTAGGTTTCTGTGACACTTCCATAGCTCCATATGGAGCAGTTGTTTATCTTCAAAGTTATGATAAAACTCTTCTCCAACAACTAAATTCAGTTGCAGCAAATCAAGAGTTTCGCCTTTAAAGATAATTCTCTTCTGTGATTGGTGCTATCTTCTTGCTTACTAATCTCACAACTTGCCAACAAAATCATCCTTTCCCTAAAAATGGATATTCACAAAGTCCTGTAATTTTTGGACGACTCTATCTCTCTCGCCTGGATAAATTCACCCATTCACTTTTCAGCCATTCAATTTTTAAAATAATGTGTGGAAGGGAGGCTAGAGGACCTAATACAGTGAGCCGAAAGCCTTTCGAAAGGTTTGTTGTAGTATGGAAAGAAAAATGGGAGAACCTCGGACCGCTCCCTGGAAGCTTAAAGCAGCATTAAACGGGGTTCGTACACATTTCTGCACATGGAAATTAAGTACTTTTAAGGACCATTAATGAAAAATATTAAGGACCCATCAACAAATAGGAACTGAATAAATTCAATTAAAGATACTAGTTATGCTTGAACTTCACTTTTGTTATACCATCCTAAGAATAAAAAAGATCCACAAGTAGAATGCACTATTATTAAACGTAGTTCAATAAACATAATTATAAAACAAATTTGAGAATAAAATCAACTTTATAAAATTTATCAGGTAGCATTAAATATTATACCCTTACACTAGTTGGACATGTTTAAAAGAAGATTAGTGAAATTTTATTTATGTTTTACCCACAGTTAGCTTTATGTTGATTTTTCCTTTTATATCTCATTTTGTCACATACTTGCTCAGTTTAGAGGTTTAGTAAATAACAGGTAGATTTTATGTCAAATGGCATAGGTTAAAATAAGAAGTAAAATCAGCATGATTCGTCACAGAAGACTGGCTGTTGCGCCACTGCTGCTTGCCTAGAAAGAGCACTGCTGATCAGAACAAACCTGAAAGCCAGATGTAGGCACAGTTAGCAAGTTTTGAAAGTTAGTTGTGCTCTGTCTGTCTGATGCAGTTAGTGTCATAAATTAGGGTTATAACTCAGTTAATATAGTTTAAGGTTCCAATTAGCCACTAAAGCACAAGAGGTGATAAGTTGTTTTGCATTATTTTAAGTCTCACTAAATGCAAAGACTTCAGTTTTACATTTTTATTTTTGTTCTATATCTTGTGATCACGGTAAAGATTAATGAAAGGCAATAACTCACTTTAATATGCAGATAACTTTTAAGGGTGACCAATTAGTTATAAATAATTAAATTAACTAGTTAGATACCCTTAGTCATTATAGGTTTAAATGACCACTATTAAATTTATTTTTTAAAAATATTTGTTAAAAAAGAACAATTAAAATCACAATCTATTAAAATGTCACAGTTTAAAATACATGTAATTCATGAAATTAATTCTTAAATGACATTAACATAACTACACATTAAAAGTTACAAAACATTTACATTTTGTAGAACAATACTCAACAAAAAAATTGTGCATCTTTTTAATTTGAAGCTTTTCCAGACATTCTGTCTTATTCATATCAATTTCCTTCTCTTTAAGCATCTTTTCTAACAATAAGAAATTTGTTTCAATAAGCAAACCAATATTTCCACTATTTTCTGCTTGTTTTATCTGCTAACTTGTCAATCCCTTGACTATGTACCTATGAGGTTTTACTTCATCTGATAAAAGTTAAATAGTCCTAAGCCCCTGACAGACGTGAAGCAAATTATCACCATGTCTGAAAGTAACTACAGAGCCAGATAAAGATTTAAATAAACCTGTTATTTAAAAAGACCTTAGAACATAAAGAGATGTTCTTATGCTAGTTAAATCAACTACAGCTTATGGTGATCCCATTAAACAGGAACAGTCATATTCAAACTAAAAATGTGGACTAGTTCATGTGATTTCATTCTTGTGAGGAAACAGAAAGGGAAACTTATTGCAAGAACTAAAATTATAATCAACTACTTAATTTACATAATAATAACTATACATATCTTTGAAGAATAATTTCCTTTCTCTTTGTGTATTTGGTTTCTTTCAATGTTTCTTCTTGATTTTAGAATACAGACGTGAAGCAAATTATCACTATGTCTGAAAGTAACTACAGAGCCAGATCAAGATTTAAATAAACCTGTTATTTAAAAAGACCTTAGAACATAAAGACATGTTCTTATGCTAGCTAAATCAACTACAGCTTATGGTGATCCCATTAAACAGGAACAGTCATATTCAAACTAAAAATGTGGACTAGTTCATGTGATTTCATTCTTGTGAGGAAACAGAAACTTATTGCAAGAACTAAAATTATAATCAACTACTTAATTTACATAATAATAACTATACATATCTTTGAAGAATAATTTTCTTTCTCTTTGTGTATTTGGTTTCTTTCAATGTTTCTTCTTGATTTTAGAATTTTGACACTTAATTTAAGATTTCTGTTATTCTAAAAACCTAAATGCATTTAGAATGTATACGAAAAGATGGTAATTTTATTTTAATAATATAAACATTCAGAATAAATATGAAAAATGGTAAGGGCCGGTTACAGAATTTTAAGAATTTAGAATTAACTAAATCTTAAGCACTAGGCAACAGAATTAAGGATCCGTAGAAACTGCATCAAGGAGGAAAATAAGTAGCTAGCCCTGTGTATGATGCACAGAGATGCCTCGAAAATGCACCCAGGGACAACTGAAGATTTTGTGCCCCCATTTGTATGCCAAGAATGAAAAACATTTCATTCTAAAATTTTGTAACATCAATTTGGAACCCCATGGATGCCGTGCCCAGGGACAGATGTCCTTCCTTACCCCCTAGCTACGCCACTGATGATGCATTGAGACATATAAGATCAATCTTTTAAATTGATAGTTTCCAATTTCTTTATTAATAGAAAAATTCCTTTCTATAAACGCCTGACCATGTGATAAGATTAGAAGCACTTTTGATATCTTCCATGATTGTGTTTAGAGTAAAATAGGGAAAATAAAGGGAAGATAAACATGTTAAGAAAAATATTCTAGTGTCGGAAGTAAAGCATTCAAATATTATGTTTTGATTGTTCTTCCAAAAATTCTCCAAAAAGTAAAAATTTGTCAGAAACTTTCTGTAAAATACATTCATTATGTGTTAATACCATGAAGACATTTTTCTAGAATCTTCTAGATTAGTGGGTCTATAAATCCTGCCTTCAAATCCTTCTAAACTTTCCAAGTTGCAATGTCTAAAATCCTAAAGAAAAATTACCCCTAGCAATTCTATAATAGAAATAAACCAGAAATATGTTGAAAAAAAAAATCAGAGGAAAAAATGTAACATTAATTTTATACAGAAAACTGATGCATGTTGAGATAATTACATGGGAAAAACTCTTACTATGAAAAAAAATTAAAACGAATGCATTTTTAATTAATTACAGAGCTATTTTGCTTTTGCTGAGAATTGTACTAAGGTTCAATTTAAGCATTTATTACCGTGTTTATTTTTCAGATTCAAAATACTGAATAATAAGTCACCAAAATGGAAAGTAATGTCTATAATATGATAACGAAAAATAAAAATGCTTCATTTTCATGTTACTTCTTGAATACAGTTTCAATATATTAGCATTATTTTAATTGAAATTGATCAATATTATAATGCTTTAAAAAATATCATTGAAAAATTTCCAGATTTCCGAATTAAAAGATTTCTATACAAACTGATCTTAAAATCGACAAAATGTTGCTAACTCTCCAAATTTGGAACGGTTTAATAAAGAATTCACAATCCCAAAAGCAGAAAGTTGTTTTGTTGTTTCTTCATCAGGAAAAATGAAAATGACCGAGGAAAAATGAAAATGACCGAAGAAAAGACACAATGAATTTGGTGAGAAAAAAAGAAAACTTATTTATAAATAAAGTACAAATTACTAAAGTGGGAGAGCATAAAATAAGATCAAATTACAGTGAACAAAAGAAACCATACCTTTATTGAATTCCTGAGGCATTAAAGCCCCAAGTAGATAAATAAATCGAAGAAATGTTAATGATGGGATTGATCGAATAAACTCATGTGGAAATCTCACACACTACTGTATGTGTTAGAAAAGAGGACAGTACTCTTCATATATGTGTAGACTTTAGATTCCTATGAAACCAGACAACTTCCCTCCAGAAAACCCCCAAAGAACTGCTTTTATATTGGGAAACCCAATGTAGTAGCTATCATCGATCTATTAAAGTGAGATTTTAGAAAAGCAAAACAAAGAGTTAGGATGTGTCAACTGCATTCAGCCCAGTATCAGTTTAAAGTCAACAACACAGGAACGTGGTGCAACAATGCTTGAAATTTTATAAACATATTCACACTACACTTCTATATTTAAGACACCCAATTTATATTACATATATCTTATATCGTTTTCGCATACACTTTAATATCCTATATCGTTTTCTCATACACTCTAATTTTATATTAGATTCCACTACCTTTCAAACAAATAAAATATACAAGAGAAAAACTGGCTCTAAATTGGGTGCCCTTTTGATTGGCGAAAAATTTTGTTCAGTTTTGGCGATGAAACCCCATTTCTGGTTACAATGAGAGATTTAACATGGTTTTAGCTTCTTGATTTATTTAATTAAAAATAAATTGATGTGCAGATGGATAAAGTCAAGGCAATGTGCAATGACTAGTTTGTGCAATTCTCTGATGTCTTTTTAAGTGAAAATAAATCGATGTGAACATGAACACTGAGTTTGTGAAATTCTTTGACTTCTTGTTTTGGTTTTGTGTAGCGGCCATCTTGAAATTGAGTCTTATTGGCGCCGATCTCGGCGTCAAAACAGAATCGCCAAAAAACAAGAGGCACCCAATTGTAAACTTTTACTGAAAAACCTATTTTCGTTAAGTGCTATTTGATATGACACTTAAATCTATCCCCTAGTTTTCACCTCTGAGTAAACACTTTTAAATTTTCAATTATTTTCAGAGACTGCTTACATACAAGAGCCTTGGCGCTAAAATCATACAGATAACAAATAACAAAAGTGCCACATAATTTAAATATTCACTACAATTACCATCACTTAAAACGTAAAAATTATATATAATTTAATTTAGTAACAGAATAATATAAATATCAGCGATTTCTGCACTTAAAATACATATACTTCTAGTACACTTACTTAATTATAAAGTTTAAATTATAATTAGCAACAAAAACCAAGGCGTAATAAATACACAACAGACATGTAAAATGAAAATAATCTCCCGAAAACTCTCGAGCAAACAAATAGTGAGCATTTTTCTCACACAGGTATATACTTCTTATATATTCATGAATACGGAAAGAGAGAATTTACCTGTAACGCATTAAAAAACGGGTTAGCTTCCAAATCGTCAAACATGAGCGCCATTAAATATTTATATGCAATGAAATACTTATAATTATACTGAATTACCTACGTTATATAAAACCAAAGAGAAAAAGTTATTTTTCTTTTTTTAACAATGACCATGTTAAATCCCAATTCGATTGCACAGTTAATAGCAATCAATCAACGCAAAGACGAAATGCATTACAAAACTAAATTTCCAACGAAGAAGAATCTGTTGCCATACTACTAAAGCCTAATTTAGATACCCCAAATCTGCTACAAAGCCGTAAGAGATTGCAAATTGCAACTAGCAAAAGATGTTAATATACATAACCCAGTACATCTATCTTTACGCATTCGGCCTCGGCCTAACCGATGACTTACATAATTTTAATTTACCTATTGCGCCCAAATATACTTTATATCTCCGGTAATTTACTTTCATCTTCCAATTTTTCGGTGGCAGATTAACAGTATTGCTATTTAACTCTGTCAAGATCAACTATACAAATAAATTATTTGTATCCAGCCTTGAAAAAGTATGAAGTTTGTATACTGTAGAATGATGGAGAAATTTCTATTCCTAATCATCGTTATCAAGCAACACAACACTATGAACCGGAAAAACGAAAAAGAAAAAAAAAAATAAAGACGTTGAACTACAGCAGTAGAAGATTCAGAGCACTTGGGTATCGTTTTTTATCCACTGCTGTACACAATCCAAAATATGTAAACTGTATAATAAAAAAAATTCTAATCAAGTATTTTACTCGAATTTGAACCTACTGATGCAGAAAAATGTTTCTAGGAAACATTATAGAAAGCCGTTTATAACTTTGTTTTGTAGTCATCGTTAAAAATTAATACCCATAGTGAGGGTCGATGCTAGAATTTTTGTTGTCGAGTACAGTCTCTGCTGCTCTTAGCGTCTGCCTCTCAGTACCTATTTTGCATCTTTAAATTCTGCCCTTCGATGTGTTTGCACCAGTTACAACGGTACTTACACAGAGCCGAGGCACACACTATCACCGAACAGTGCCTCAAGAAATTTACTTACTTCCTAGTTTTCCCGGCTGCGACAGATTTGCCTTTTAGAAAGAATTTCAAATCTGCCATTTTGCTCCTTTTATCATAATTAAGCTTTTGTTTTTCTAAAGCCCTGCCTAGCCAGTACAGAGGTTAGTAACTCTGACTGCGGTACCGATGGGTTCGGTTTCGAATCTCGGTGGTGACAGAGATGTTTGTAAGCGGAGAGTGCATATGCTGCAAGAGGACATTCAAAATACATGGCGAACCGAAAGTGGCCTCGAGAGGGTGTAGCACGGGAAGAGGAAAGAAAGACCCTTGGACCGCCCACCGAAGTGTTCTCTGGCAAAACTGGAACGGAAAAGCATTTTCAAGCCCTACCAACTTTTTGAACGTTTGACGTCAAGGAAATATCGATTAGTTTCCCCTAGAAAATAGAAGGCGGTATATACCGCTTACATTACTACGGTGTGCTTTCGACTGAATCACAGAAATTCCACTACCTTTTTCAAGCAGTGATTCCTCAGTCCAGAACCGCGCTAGAAGTCGAGAGCTTTCCCGCAACGGCGTATAAGATCTAATTCTGTGTTCTTGTTTATGGAGGATTTCCTAAATTTATTATGACAGAAAATACAAGCGAAATATTGAATGAATGGATACCGTATATCGACGAACATATTTAGTAGCAACGTGTGAAGGAACAGGAGATGAACCATTCATTAATGAACTGAACATAATCAATATGATAAATCTTGAAGGTACGACTCATAGTAGTAAATGCGATGAATTTATATACATATTTTATTTTCGTTTTCTTACATACAATTGTTCTAAGCATAAAAAATTGTTCTTACAATTTTGTCTTGCCTCAAAAATTAAATCCAACACCGCGGGTAGGAAAATCGTGACTGTTTACTGAGAGGCTGGAACATCCTCCCCACCCTGTTCAACCTCAAAAGGTATGATCAGCTGCACCGGTGAAGTCCCTTTTTTGCCATCAATACGCAGTACACATGATTTTCATTTTCCATCGTGGCCTTCAAATTCCCTTTTACGCAAAGGCCCTTTTCGACATATGCTGATGTCTTAGAAGACGTAAGGCCTCAGCCTCCTTATCACATAAGCTAAGGCCTTTCCTCCTGCAGATGTACTTGATCTCCTTTTCTAACGGGAAATAATTTTGGGATACTGGGTACTTGATAATAACTGCGTAGTTCCAGAAGATATTCTTTAGACTATCTCTTCCAAAATATATCTAACAAATCTTGCTGCATCTTATTATTTGATGTAAGTTTCTTTATTTTGGATTCAGGGTTCGATGACAATGTTGTCAGTTTCCGAACACTTAGAAAATGAAGTCAAGGCTTCTTCGGAATCGTTTTTTTCTCCCTCACGCACTAATAGTCTGCTCTTCGATGTGGCTTCTACTAATGTTGTAAAGAGTTCTTTTTCATCCAGCAACGAGGGACCAAGCGATTTTCAAGGACATTGCTTAGTTAATCCTATTAAGCGCTCCCGTCAACCTCCCTACCAAGCCAGCAGTGGCACAATATATTTCCATTCAATGCATTTGTAGCATAAATATTTTGCGTTGCATTAGCCGTTATGGTATTTCAGAGAGAGGCCAATTCTTTGTTTACTGCGTTTAAAGTGGTGGCGTTGTCAATATAGATGATGTGAGGGAACATTCGTCGACGGATAAACCTCTGAAGTACCATCAGGAACTTATCATTTATCAGGTCCGAAACGAGTTCCAGATGCAACGCTCGAGCAGTTGAGCACGTGAATAGCACAAGGTACGCTGTATTCAGAGGTTACGTATTGCGTACAAAGACAGGACCAGCAAAATTTATTCCAGTTGTAGTGAATGGTTTGGAAAGAACTATTTGAGCACCTAAATGATATGTGTATAATGAATCAGAAGACGAACAAAGGAATGAGAGCCGTCAAGTAACAAAGGATATCGGATGTTTGAAGATACCAATGCAAATAGAAGTCTGCCTTCTAGTCGTAAAAGATTGTCTTTCAGGAATGGATTGAAACAAGTATCTAAATCTGGAGTACCAGACAGTTTTCTGTGCAAGATATGAAAACGTTTCAGGGCCACAACATTATTGTCAGAAGATAGGATGCTACAGTAGAAGTCCTGAAATCCGCAATGCTTGGGACCAGAGGTTGCGCAGATTTTAGGATTTTGCGGATTTCAAGACAGAAAAGACAAATCATAATATTCAAACTAAAAGTGCAAAATAAATAAGGCTTATTAGATACATTTACTTAAATTATTATGTACAATAATATACATTATTTTATTATATGCTTTGAATTATTATAGATATTTACTATATTCTTCATTTATATTAGTGATTACAGGAATATTTTAAAGCATTAAGGGCATATACAGTACAGACGTGTAAAAATAAGGGGTACTAGTAAAGCATAAAATGTTTCATTTTTTTTACTTGTTTCAAACATTTTTCTGATAAAGGTTTGTTTTAAAACTTAAGGTACTCCAGAGTAAGTTTTTTTTTGTAAATTCTACAGGGTCATAATCTCTTGCTCTGTAACACAGCTCTGCTGTTCTAAATGTTTTAGGTATTTTTCACCATGTTCCAAACCCTCATTAAAAGATTTTTTCTCACTCCTATCAAATTCATTATCTGTGTTGGTGTCGGAATCGTTTTCTTGCTGTGGCGACTTCAAAACAGAGCCAATGATTTCATCATCGGTTATCTGATATGCCAGTGTTGGCTCATCTGAACGCATCGTTCGTACTAAAAACCTCTTCTGGGCTAAGATCTTTTTTCTGCCATTAACACAGAATCATTATTATTCGGTAATTATGACGTCATTATTGGATAAATATTTTTTCTTCGGTATTTCATTCTCCATTCTGCTGTTTCTGGAACCTATATATTCAATGTTTATATTTTGAGAGGCAGTGCGGATTTCAGGAGTTGGCGGATTTCGGGTCGGCGGATTTTTGGTATTTGACCGTAACTTGTTCCCATGGTGACTTTGCAACTCGACGTCCCTCTGTTATTTTCGAGGAACTGTGGAAATTGTTCAAAATTTCTGTGCCAATAGTGGACATTGCTGTCTTAAGAAGGTTTAATGCCATCATCCTCTAAATCCCAAAAATCTAACATCTTCATTTATTTTATGAGAGACAATTGATGTGTTAACATTATGAATTACGAAAAAGGGCGTAACAGTAATTTTGGAAAGAGATCCGCTAATAATCAAACCAAAAATGAAAGGCACCATGCCAAGGTTTTCCAATCCTTTGACAAGTGGCTCGGTGTTGACAATACTCCAACAGAAATCTGCACCAATTAACACTTCAGTAGGTATATTTTGTGACATTTCATAGAGATCAGCAAGTTTCAGTTTCTGTTTACGGACAAGACATATAGTATCTAATGGTGCAGTGAGATGATATGCATAAGTGTTGCTGCTTTCAAATGCCTTTCGGGTAACTGTAGATTTATGTCAGATGTTGAATACATCAAACTGAAATTGACGTCTAGGTTGTGCAATGCACGAGGAAGACTCAAATGTTCTAACTCGCAATGTATTCGAATTAATAACTTATAATATTAATACGTCTACGAGACGTGAATGAACAAACTTAGACTAGCTTCCACCATCTAAAATGCAACAAGTTAATTTAATAATGGCTGTTGGGCCAGTGATGTGGAGTCGAGCAGTTTGTAAATGAATAAAGTTAGTAGAAAATACATCTGTTTGATTAGTAGAAAAACCGGGAGGGGTAGGAACGATATTTAAGTTTCTATATATTGAAACGTGGTGCTTCTTTTGCATGTAATGCAGAAAGCCTTTTCTTTGCCTGCACAATTTTTTAAAATTATTTTCTCGATTCCTACACAAGAAAAACTTACCAACAAACTTTAGCTTTTGAATAAGCATGTCAATATCAGTTATAGTTTCACAATTTTGAGACCAGTGTCAGTTAGAATTACAGAATGGGAAAATGGTGAAGGTTTCTTTAAACCATTTTGCCTTTTAGAATTATATTTGGAGCTGCTGTAGAAGAACTAAATTATATAATCAATTGGTTTCTCACTTCCTATCTTTTGAGCAGTAAATGTTGTTCCCCCTTCTTCTGCGAGAAACTGCCGAAGTGCAATAATACCCCCTTCCGAAATTTTCCCTCTTTTGGAGTGAATAATCCATCTTCTACACATGTCATCAGGAAACGTCGTAAAATTTTGGGTGCTAAGACACAGCAGTATGCTTCGATATGTTTTCCTAAAGCAATTAAAGCCTGCAGCCTTTGGTTGCACTTAAGGAAAACTTCATTTAAGGCTGTAAGTGATGGACGTCGTATTGGTGCAATGTTCTCCAAAAAATAGAGGTGAGTTTGAATTACTCTTGAAATATTAAATCACACTTGCCTCTGATTCGAGATAACAAGAGCATAAACGTTCAAAACCCTGCATCTGTCAAGTTTCGGCACCAAATACTGCGTTTATATACACATTTTATTTTCGTTATTGTACATGCATCTGTTCTAAACATAAGCAATTCGATCTTACAATTTTGTTTTGCCAGATTCAAAAATTAAATCAAACACAACGTTTAGGAAAACCGTGACTCGAGCGGCCAGAACAGGTTTTCGCAAGAAAATGTTAGAATCTCGCTGATGGAGAGACCCAGCATGGTTATTACATACACCAGACACCTGATCTGATAACAAGATATTGATAACCGAAACTTCCGAAATATTTTCTGAAAGGAGAAATGTTAGGCTAAGAAATATTAATTTGTCAGAAGAAACTTTCTCTGGTATACCACTAAATCCTCAAACTTCCTTTCGATAGTTAGAAGGGTTGCATGGAATCTGAGATTTGTCAATAATATATGCTCGTGTTATGGTGCTACATAAAGGGGATAACGTGTAATGCGGGAGACAGAACAAATGCTGAAATTCTTCTCATTCGGAAGCTACAATTTCATTTTTTTTCCTGATGAAGCCTCTGCTCGAAACCTGTGTGCGCTCAATGATGTAGACAGAATTATCCGAGTAAAAACTCGATTTGCTAAACGCATAGATAAAGCTTTCTTCATTTCCCCTCTCCTTATTCCTCATAAAGGTACCTTCACTCGACGACTGATTGAATATTGAAAGGAAAACTGTCATGCTGGAACATAGTAATATACATATTACTATGTATATTGCATCAAAGGTACTGAATTATAAGAGGCAGAAGAACAATACATAGTGTTCTGAATAACTGCATCAATATGTCGACGATACGAAACTAAATCTCTCATCGCTGAACCACTTACATTACCTACTGATGCAGTGGAAAATGCAGTAGCTTTCGAAGTCATAAATATCTGGCCCCCTGTTTGTAAGACGAGGGAACAACGTATGGATTCTGCTCTATACACGCCGTCTTGATAGAGCAATTCATTTAGAATTACTAACATTGCTATCCGCTGATGCTTTTCTGATATCATTTAGACGTTTCGTTGCTAAAAGAGGAAGACATAGGGTAATTTATACCGACAAGGGCACTAACTTGAGGGAACTTTACAATAATTTGTCAGAAACTGATTGGAAAAATTATCTCGACAGCCAGAAATACAGAAGATCACACAGAAATTCATTCACCCCACTGCTGCCTGGTGGGTGGTGGGAAAGACGTGTTCGAGTAGTCAAAGTGCTCGTTGTAAGAACATTGGGCTGAGCTGTTCTTACCTACGAAGAACTGGCAACAGTTATGTGCGAATGTGAAAGAGTAATAAATTCGCGGCCCTTAACGTATTTGTTTGAAGATACAGATTTGATTCCTCTTACACCTGCTACGTTTCTGTCCGATAGATCCAGTTTAGATGTAATTATTATAGACACAGTCAACACCAATCATCTTAGCAAAAGAATTTCCAAAATTAATGGAAGATCTTAGAGTAGGTTTCTGAAAGGAGTATTTGCGACCACTTATTCGCAAACAAAATTGGCAATTTCCAAGCATTCGAGTGAATGACGCTGTTTTTGTAGGAGTTTATATCAAGAAAATACGGAATTGGCCGCTAGCTAGAGTTACGGAACTTATTTCTGGAAAATATCTCAAAGTGAGAACAAGTGGATTATAAACCCATATCAGGCCCATATCATCTAAGTGATCATCAAAAACATCAGTCACCTGTAAAACCTTCAGTTTCCAGTCGTGCAGACGCCTTGTCACCTCCTCATCATTTAGAAGTTTCTGAATCACCTCAATCGCCCCTTAAGTCTCCGAACCCCGCTGATGTTTCCGATGCATGTGCCAATCTTAAGAAGACAATCTAGTAGAACTGTTAAGATGTCAGTTAAACTGAACTTCATAGACTTGGAAGGTTTGGGTTGCTATCTAGCTATTCAAAGGTGGGAGGATGATGGAAATGGCATCACTACTAAAACCAATGAAAAACCAAAAAAAGAGACTAATGTCACTGAATGGAATTTCTATACAGGCGCCGAAAGTCTAAAGACCCGTTTATATTACTGCGGTGCGGACGCGTTGCGTATACGTTTCTGAAATCAGCGAACGAACTGACTTTGATTGACATCTGTGATGCGTTGATTAATGACGGAAAGCAAAAAGTTGAAGTCTGTTCAACTTCTACCTGTATGTCTGAAGAAGCGCTGGGTCACGTGGTAAAAAAGGAGCAATCAGGCGCTGTCAAAGAAAAGTAATGGTGACAGAAGCAGCGATGAAAGCTGGATCAAGAGAAGAATGTTTTGCTAAAAATTGCTTATTTCTGAATTGAACATTATAGGGAGAAATCTGCGTATTAAAAAAGACAGCAATCTACTGAATTCAGTTAAAAAAATAAAAAGTGTACGAACCGTCGCTGATTAATAGTGGACTGTATGAAGATTTACTGTATTACCTCAGATGAACTTAATAGCTTCAGAGTCGTAATGTTGACCTGATCTCCTTATTGGTCTTCACACGTCACGTTGGCTGAGGAACGGTGTCAGAACACAGCAAACCTCTAGCTTCGGAAGCGCAACTCGGAAGACGCTCTGCCTTGCTCGAACTCCAGTAATTCCCAGTACCAATTGAAGAGCCAAACGCGTGCATTAAAAACCCTAACAAATTTGCGTCTGCGCCGCTCCTCATTTCAACAACAGAAATACAATTTGCATAATAACAAACATACCCCCAGTCTTGAACTCCCAAGGGAGTTCAAACATTAAATTGAAAATTATCAACAAGAAGAAAAAAAAATTAAAGTCTCTAACCTCTAAAGAAAAAATGAATTGAATGGCAAAGGGTATAGCTTCGCTATTGGTCGCTTTATCTCACCACTGGATGTGCGTAAGTCCACCACTCGAATTCTGTCATCCAGACTAGGATACACTTTAACAATTCTGCTTACCTTCCAGCGTAGCGGAGGTAAATTCTCGTTCTTAATGAGAACCATATCACCAATCTTCAGATCTCGCTGTAGCTTACACCACGTGGGTCTTTGTTGTAACCTCGACAAATACTCACTAATCCAGTGATTCTCAACCTGTGGGGCGCGCCCCCCTAGGGGGCGCGAGCACACTAATGGAGCGGCGAGCATATCCAGGAGAAAATGGTATTTAAAAAAATTGATAAAGTGACTGAAAGGAAAGAACACACACACACATACAAAACAAAATACATTTCGACATATATTTACTAATTATCTTATTAAATTAAAAAAACTTACTAAATTAAAAACAAATTTAATAATTATTAGTGACTTCCTTGGGCCTGTCTTTCAGAAGAAAGTTTTTCGAAGGAGGGTTTAATATTAGAAATAGACACTCTCAGTTCTTTTTCTATATTTAGCTGAGATCTATATTTTGTCTTCAAAGAAGCCACCGCAGAAAATCCAGTTTCACAAAGGTAAGATGTTGAAAATGGTAGTAGAATGCGAAATGCCCTTGTTTTTAGTGGAGAAAACTCATCATCCACTCCTGCCCAAAATTCAAAGAGTGATTTATTACTAAATTGTCTTTTGGTTTTGCCGCTTGCCTTGAAGTCTATGAAGGTTTCTTCCTCTTCAATTGAGAGTCCTTCGGGAGTATTTTGAAATGGATTTTTCACCCACTTGTAACTTGATATCAGTTTGTCGTCAGCAAGAAAGTACTTTTTAAAATTCTTTGCTAGCATTGCTAAATGATTTTCAATGGTTACAAAAACAACTTTTACATGTTTTTCTTCAGCCTTGTAAGTTTTAATACAATCATTCAAATTTGCAAACATTGTTAAGTTTTCCTGCTTTAAATTTCTGCTCCACAATTCCAATTTCCTACAAAAAGCATTATCTTCATCACTCGTATCCAATATATGTGTATTTGCTCCTTGGAGTTGAAGATTCAAGTTATTTGATTTCTCGAATATGTCGACCATGTAGCTCAATTTCATCACAAATAAACTATCGCGAAAATTCTCAGCTTCCGGTCTGTTTTCCTCTTCAAGGAAAACGGCGATTTCTTCTCTTAATTCATAAACACGTTGCAAAAATTTCCCTCATGATAACCATCTTGCCTCGCAATAAAATAGTAACGCTGAATGTACTGCACCCATGTCTTTACAGAGTGCGGAAAAGATTCTTGATTTCAGGGATCTTATTTTTATATAATTTACAACGGTTACAACCGTAGTTAACACAATATTCAAACCAGGACTCATTTCTTTGGAAGCCAAAGCTTCTCTGTGGATCATGCAATGTGTCCAGATGCACTGTTGCGATTTTTGTTTCACAAGTGCTTGAATACTTTGAAATCTTCCGGACATAGAACGAGCACCATCGGTGCATATTCCGACGCAATTTTTCCATTCTATGTTTGCCTCGTTCATAAAATCGTTTAAGATAGCAAATAATGTGAGTGCTGTTGCTTTGAGTTCTATCGGTTTGCAGAAAAGTAATTCTTCTACTACTGAAAAATCATCACAAAATCTAACATAGGCAATGAAATGAGCATCTTTATTACCATCTGTTGCCTCATCGAGTTGTATTAAAAACAATTTGTCACGCAACTTCGACAAAAGCTGACACTCTACATCTTCGGCTATATCAGCAATTCGACGGGCAACAGTATCATTTGAAAGAGGTATAGACTGCAATTGTTTTGCAAAATTATCTCCAAACATAATTTCTACAATCTCAATTGCGGCTGGCAAAATAAGCTCTTCACCAATGGTGTGAGGCTTTTTACATCTGGCTATTTTATATGAAACTTTGTAAGAGGCAATTAAAGCTTTTTCATTCACAGACAAATTTTTTTAAACAATGATTTTTGCTTTTCATATGATTTTAATTTTAATTCGAAGAATTCTCTGGGTTTGTTTGCGTACTCCCTATGAAGCGTTTCCAAATGTCGTTTAAGTTTATTAGGTTTCGTGCTCTCTGCCGCCAACATTTTTGAGCAAATGATACACACGGGCCTTTCTTCTTCATTTACTTCAGTACTAGTGAACCCAAAATTTAAGTATTCTTGAGAACATTTTCTTGATTTTATTTTCGGAATCGCGCTCGTCTGTGTACTTGTTGATGCTTGTCTATCGTCTAATACTCGCTTACGCCCGCTTAAAAATTTATCCATGATTCTGCATAAGTCAGCTGCCGTGAATATTTAATACGCGAATTGCAATTACACGAAAATATATATAACATACACATAATGACAACTCTGAGCAGTGGATCACTCGGCTCACGGGTCGATGAAGAACGCAGCCAGCTGCGAGACTTGGTGTGAATTGCAGGACACACTGAGCACTGATTTTTCGAACTCGCATTGCGGTCTCGGGTGATACCCGGGACCCCGCCTGTCTGAGGGTCGGATGAGACTTGCCAAAGGAGCTTGCTCCTACTTGGTCGTATCGGACGTCAAACTCCGTCAACCTAAGGTCTCGTATCCCCTTGGCCGAAAAGCGTACCACTGAAGAGGTCGCTCTAGGGCGGGAGAGACGATGCTAAAAAAGAGGGCGGTAAGTAGAGGACCGCAGCCTCAATGAAATAAATAAATAACATACACATTCAGAATATATTCAACAGCGATAGAATGGTCGACTCGAATGAGATTGTCTGGAATTGAAATTGGCGTCATAGAACTTTCTCCTTCTGCCTATGAGAAAACATTTATTCACATCTGCGCACGCTCCTAACTTAACTTTTAAGCTGACCAGACAAATTCCAGACAAATCGAAACTTCTCGCGAAACCGTGAGAATGCCCGATATGGCGGGACGCAAGAGCAATAAAAAGGCATAGGATTCTTGTTTTTTCAATGCTGAGGATCGGTGTTGCAAAATGTCAATAAATTTCCGTATTCTTGGTAATTTGTAAAGTTTAAAATTAAGGTTGTAGTGTAGGTTTAGCGCCAAAATACTCAAAATACATTATTATTGTATACATTTTATTGTACGTGGTGGGGAGGGGGCTCGATGAAAATTATGATTGAAAATTGGGCCGTGCATACTAAAAGGTTGAGAAACTCTGCACTACTCAATCTCTTCCAGAATTGTTGAAATAGCCTTTGCAAGTTTTTCCATCTGTCACCGTAACTCAGCTTATCTTGAATCAGGTTAGGTTCTGGAAGAGCACTTAAAGCCGCTCCTGTAAGAAAGTGTCCTGGCGTTAAGGCTTCCAGGTCACTGCAATCGCTCGAAGCTGGTACTAATGGCCTAGAATTAAGACAGTATTCAATTTGGGTTATTGAAGTCAAAAATTCCTCATAAGTTAGAATAAGTGTTCCTAAACACCTCTTTAAGTGGTGTTTCATCGAATTAATCCCCGCTTCCCAAAGACCTCCAAAATGAGGTGCAGAGGGCGGATTAAATAACCACTTAATATTCTCTGAAGAAATATACCCCTGAAGGTGTTCATCAAGTTGAATAGTTTATAGAACTTTCCTTAGCTCTTTGTTAGCTCCTATAAAGTTCGTTGCACAATCACTATGAATTTCACACGGTTTGCCTCTACGAGCGATAAACCTCTTAAGTGTCGCAAGGAAGGATTTTGTTGAAAGATCTTCGACTAATTCTAAATGTATTACTCTAGTGAGTTACTCTAGTTACACTAAATATATTACTCTAGTTACAAAAACAAATAAATAAACATATATAACATTTGAAAATTTTAGCTCCTCTACCATTGCGATATTTGACGTTAAATGGTCCTGCAAAATCAATTCCTACACGAGAAAAAGCTCTACTTTGAGTAACTCTTGAAGCAGGCAAGTCTGCCATTTGCTGAGTTGCAGTTTGGGCTCTAAATCTACGGCAATCAAATAACACATTGATTTAAACATTTTCTAATAATATCTCTAGCACTCACAATCCAAAATCTATGTCTTATGACAGAAATGAGTAGTTCAGTACCTGCATGAAGATATGTTTCATGATAGTGCCTAATAATCAAATGCGTAATATTATGACTCTTAGGTAAAATCATACGATGTTTCTGATCATTTGAAATTCTAACATTTCTGAGCCTTCCGCCTACAAGTATTATCCCTGCGGAATCTAAGAAAGGATTTAACGGCAAAAGCTTGCTCGATGGTTTAAAACGTTTACCTGATTTTAAACAGGACAACTCTTCTAGAAATTCAGAATTTTGTACGATCCTAACGATCATAAAGGTAACTCCACGAAGTTCTTCAGTAGACAAATAATCCTTTATACGTTCTGCGGGTAACTTACTACAGTTATTCTTGAATCTTATACACCAAGCTAACACTCTGCATAGCTTTAGCCAGGATGAAAACTTAGAAAATACACTGGGTTCCTCAAACTTAAAAAACATTTGAAATGAAACTCTTTTTCATTTCTTTTAACATAATCTCACTCTCTAATTCTACACTTAAATCTTGCTGTACATGAATCATTGGTTGGCTTAACCATTGTGGTCCCTTCATCCATAATTCGCATCTTAAAAATTCTGATGGAATCAAATCTCTGGTTCCAAAATCTGCAGGATTTTCTTTTCCAGCCACATAATTCCATTGAATACCTGGAACAGCTTCCTGAATCCTTGCAACTCTGTTTGCTACAAAAGGTAGCCAACGGCGAGGTTCTGACGAAATCCATGCCAATGTAACCCGTGAGTCTGTCCACGCGTAAATATTGTTAATTGGTAGTTCTATGCATGATACCACTACATGCAAAAGGTTTGTTAAAAGTAACGCAGCACATAGCTCTAATCTAGGAAGAGACTGGGTTTTCAAGGGAGCAACTCTAGTTTTCGATGTTAAAAGGCTAACCTTGACTGAAGAATCAGCGCTGATTATTCTGAGGTAAATAACTGCACAATAAGCTTTCTCTGAGGCGTCACAAAAAGCATGAATTTCTATAATTACTGCCTTTGGTCTTAAGACATACCTCGGAATTTGTAAACTTGACAGTAAGGGTAATTCTAAGCAAAATCGTTTCCACTTCCTATTTATTCTCTTGTCTACGACTTCATCCCAACCAAGTTTTAAGCTCCACAACTCTTGTAATAATATTTTCGCATATATTATAGTAGGCACTAACCATCCCAATGGATCAAAGATTTTGGCCACCTCTGCTAAAATGCTTCTCTTGGTGAACTCTTTATCATTCATGCACTCTGAGAAATGGAATGTATCACGAGAAGGGTTCCAATAAATACCCAATACCTTCACATTTTTATCACTGGTTATTTCCAGAGAAGTACTAGGTTCTCTTAACGACTCAGGAATCTTTTCTAAAATAATTGAACTGTTCGAAATCCACTTCCTTAAGCGGAATCCACCTCCTTCCATCATTTCAGTCAACTGCTGAACTAAAGCTATCTCTTCCTCTTCACTTTGCGTTCCTGAAAGTAAGTCATCTGCATAAAAGTCACGAAAGGCAATTTTTGATGCCAAAGGGAATCTGACGTTTTCATCTAATGCAAGTTGTTTCAATACTCTAGTAGACAAATATGGCGCACTGGTAGTTCCATACGTCACTGTTACCAATCTAAAAGTACTCGAAGACTCACTAGGACTATTTCTCCATAGTATTCGTTGCCAATTTGTATCTTCTAAGTGAACTCGTATTTGTCTGAACATCTTTTCCACATCGGCGCATACCGCGACTTTGTAAGTTCTGAATCGTAGAAGAATTGGAAACACCTCCTGCCGAACTCTCGGCCCAACCATCAAAAGGTCATTGAAAGTCCAGAGGTTGTTCTAGCCGAAGCATCGAAGACAACTCTCAACTTAGTAGTACTACTTGATTCCTTCAACACGGCATGATGAGGCATGTAATACGCAGAATCAGTAAAAATCTCTCTCTCAGGCACTTTTTCCATATGTCTTAGCTCAAGGTATTCCCTCACGAAATCTTTATATTGTTCATAAATTTGAGGTCTTTTTAATAATGAATTCTCTAAAGACTTGAACCTACGTATAGCTAACTGTCTCGAATCTCCAAGCTGGGAAGGCGAAGAATGAAAGGGTAATTTCACTACGTATACACCTCTTTCGTCTCTTCTAAATGTAGATTTGAAGTGATCCTCAGATGCTCTCTCCGTCTTAGTAAGCAAATCAAATGTAGGTACAGTATCTAATTTCCAAAAGTTAGACAGCAACTGCTCAGTATCCGCTTGTATATTATTCACATAGATAGTGGGTTTATCCTCTGTTGAAGTATCCACACTACCTGAAATAATCCATCCTAGTTCAGAACCAGAGGCTATTGGTTTACCTTCTCCGCATTTAATCGTTTCTCCCTTCAGAAGCGGTAAAGAAACATCTACGCCTAACAGTATATCAACAGGCCCCCTCTTGTAGAATGTCGGATCCGCCAACATTAAATCATTATATTCCTCTATGTACTGCTTATCTAAAGTAAAATGCGGCAGTTCTCCAATAATTCTATTGATGATAAATACTGGAACTGTAAATGAAACTTTAGCTGGAAAATGCGGGACAAAACTAATTTGAGCAATTCCATTAGTCTTTGTATCCGAAGATCCTAAACATGAAATAAAAACCTTGGCATTTCTTCTCGGTAACCCTAATCTTCTTGCACACTCTTCGGTAATCAGGTTCGCTTGACTGCCAGGGTCGATCAATGCTCTACACAACTGGTATTCACCAGATGAATCTAATACTTTAATAGCAGCAGTACATAGCAAAACCTCACGCTGAAAACTAAAGTCTGATACACAAGATTTAATTACTGGACTAGAGTTCGTAAAATTCTCCTCAGACTTTGCCGATTGGGTACTAGATTCCATTATGGGAGAAAATGGCTTAGCAGTCACCGATAACTCTCTTGAACTATTGATAACTCTTTTAAATGGTTCTGGCTCCTTTTGAACCCTTTCAAAATGCAGCAATGTATGATGATTTTTAAAGCATTTTTTACATTTATGAATACTTCTACACTCGAAAGCTTTATGATTTGAAACTAAACAATTAAAACACGCATTGTTTTTCTTGACAAAATTAACACGCTCCTGAACATTCAGATTTAAAAACTTATTGCATTTCAATACTGAATGACTCGCTTTACAATACGCACACCGCGTGCGAATTTCTGACGCTAATGAGGTTAATTTGTCTTTCGTAGGTTGTTTTCTAACACCTTGTTGTTTACCTGCTTGCAGAGTTCTGGCATGTGACTTTAAGAATTCTAACAGGTCATTAAGGGTTGGTATTTCCTCTCGCTTTAAAGTTCGCTCCCACCAACTTCTCGTTGAAGAATCTAATTTAAATTGTACTATAAACATCAAAATAGTATCAGCGAATTGTTCTACTTTGAAACCCAAAGTCTCAAATGAACATATACATTCCTTCACTGTATCTACGAGAGTCAATAATTGACTAGGATTTTCAGCTTGTAAACTTGTTAAACATAAGATTTTCTTTAATAATGATGAAAGTAATTCTCTCTTATTTAAAAATCTTTGATTTCAAAATTTTAATCACAAATAGTTAAAGCCTGAACAATTCTCAATGCATCTCCCTTTAAAGAACATTTTAAATATTGTAATTTTTGTGCTCCCGATAATTTTTCATTATCCACTATCGCCGTTTTAAATAAATCATTAAATGATAACCATTCTTCAACACTACCACTAAATACGGGAAGAGTTAGCTTAGGCAAGCGAATGTTTGATATTTCACAAGAATTAGCCTCCACACTTAAATCCTTAACGTTCTTAGCATTAACTCTGGTTAACATTAATAATAGCTCATCAGTATTATCTTGTATATCCTGTTGTTCTTCAATAAATGCATCAATATCTTTCGCTTCACAAAGTACAAATATGTTACTAAAAATACCTGACATTTCAGTCATTAAAGTACTTAATTTAGATTTAAAAAGTTCCAGCTGAGCGAAATCAGCAGAGACATAGTTCGCAGTAATTTTCTCTTTGAATTTAGTTAAATTAGTCTTAGATACACGCTTCTTCGTTTTAATTACGCGTGCATTAAAAACCCTAACAAATTTGCGCCTGCGCTGCTCCTCATTTCAACAACAGAAATACAATTTGCATAATAACAAACAAACAGAATATAAAAGATAACTGCAACTACAGTATTAGTTCGCACAGAGCAGTGATAACTGTCAAGAAAATCAGGTATAAAAATATAATTCAATTCCATGAAATAGCAAAATTTGTCCTGACTATTCATTTCCAATCCTAGTTCTGCGTACACATTTGCTTTTAATGAAAATGAACGTCTGACTATACCAAACTTCTATAGCAAATCAGATATGGCATTAGCAGATTTTTTTTTTCTTTTGAAACAGGTTAAAAACTAATAACGTGATTTATAAATCAAATTTGCTAGCCTTTTAAATATTCTACTGCAATAAAAATTATGTTAAATTTGTATTTCTCTACTTATAAATAAACGTTTTTGGCTAACATAGATTTGTAAGCACATCTTTCATTTGGAATGTGTTTTTAGCAGCCCGTTTAACTTCAATCGAAACGCCACTTTAAAAATAAGGTTTTGTAAGAAATGCGCTAAAAGCTAAAAAACAAACGGAGTTGGCAGTTGAACGTTGATATATATTTTTATCCATTTTGTCTACGTCCATGATAAATGTTTTTCTTTTAGTATGAAATTGTATTAAGCACTCTGTTTATCATAAGATATCTATTAATTCATCGGGTAGATGAGGATTTCTTATGAATCCAATTTATGAGCTAGCCATTGTTTTGAAATGAAACACATTGCATATCAAAGTGAAACTTTTTTCTGAATCATTTAACATTGTAGGGTTTATATTTATTTTAACTAACATTTAAGTTCAAGTCATCTTTCCTGTTTAGCCTTCATTTTCCCCTAGAAATGCCAGTGCCAGAGTATGTAAATTGTAGTAGCACGCGCAGTTTATTCAAATTTAGCGGAAGCTAGTTGAATTAAATAGTAGACGAAACCAGAGTTTGAGGGTCTTGCTTTGAAGTTACGCTAGTGAGATTCCTCGGTAGATTTTAGATCGGCGCGTGTCGGCCTGTGCGCCTAGCTTTCGGAAGTGCTAATTTTCAACTGTTTAATCAGTAATATTGCTGAATCTCAGCGGTAATTAAAAACGCGGTTAGTTTAGGATCTTAGAGCCTCGTCGGCAGTGTTTTGATATTTGTTCATCCAGTGATTACTTTTAGTTTTACGTTTTGTTTTAGTTTACCGCCGTGTTGGCGCAGTTTGTGAACGTCAAGTAGACGTATTTGTCATTTTAAAGATAAAATAAAAAGGAACCCCCTCTTACGTTTCTGTGTAAATTCACACATAGTATCAATCACTACACCAATTTCTGACAAGTCGGGCCAGCGAGATCTTACATTTGGCGCCCAACTCAAATGGCCGATAATTTGGTGGAAGCTCTTGTGGAATTTCAAGAGCAAGTTATGGCTAACCAGTTGGAAGTGTTTGGATATTTAATCCAAACTATGAGGGCATCTATCAAGACAACCGTCAGTTTTGACGGAAAAAATTCTGTGGCGATATTTTTAGAAGGCCTAGAGAATCATTTCCAGCTGTATCCTGTGCCCAAAAGGCAAAAGGTTGCCATCGCCACGTCTGCGTTAAGAGGACAGGCCGATCTATGGTGCAAAAACATTGGAAAATTTTTATTAGGAGAATTTGGAGGCCAAGTATACACGTTTGAAAATTTTAAAGCATCATTGTTAAAAGCATTTCTCATAGTGAAAGACCGAGCAAAGCTGGAAGGTGAACTTTACAGTTTTTATCAGCATAACATCGAAGAGTTAACGGAATTTATTTTGAGAAAAGTCAAATTGGTAAATATGCTGTATGAGAAGAAATCCGATAACGAGGTAATTGAAATAATTTTACCCAGATTACTACCTGGTGTCCAAGACTTAAAGGAAATCCGAAATCCAAGCTCCTTGCAGGAACTCTTGGAATTGGCGGTCAAGTTCCAAAACCGACGAATAGCGGAAAAATCTAGAGCGGCACCGTATCTTCAAGGTTCCCCAAAACAGTTCTCAAACCAAGCGGCTGATAAGACGAAATACTCTTATGGAGGAAAGAGCTATCAAGCCAATTCACCGAAGAACGAAGGTCAAGGCGTGAAGAAGAAATTCGAAAAAAAAACATCCGCATACCCAGAAGACTGAAGGTCAGAAGAAAGCTTTAAACGATTAGAGGGGCGAAAGCGAGGGTTCAGACACCTGTAAAAGCGAGGGTTCAGACCCCTGAAATTTCGCAAAATCCCTCAAGAAGATACCTAAACACGGTCATGGTAAAAAATTCCTAGTCACCAGTCATCCAAGACTTGGTCGGCGAAGTCCCGGTTGAAGCGCTCATGGATACAGAAGCTCAAAGAAACTTCTTGAGCTACAAATTCTACAATGACAACTTTCGTAGACTACGTTTATTTAAAAATAGAAACACTGAAATTATAGCCGCCCAAGGAAAAACCTGTCATTGTGTCTGAAAATTGTCATTAAAAGTGCAGATAAAGGAAGAAAATCTTAAAATATTATTCTTTTGTGGTTGTCAAATTTACAGAACCCAGTGATTTTAAGAATGGATTTCTTGAAGTCCGCTAAAGCCAGATTGGATTTTCAGGAAAATGCAATTACGCTGGAAATGCTACAAAGCCGGTGGAGCCGGTGAAAGAACCTGAATTGGATTTAAGCCATTTGACTCTCGAAGAAAGCCAGGTTATTCAGCAGGTGGTGAGTACTTTTTCAAATTTGTTTTCAGAACAGCCTGGTAATTGTCAAATTGTAACACATGATATACAACTAACATGCAATAAACCCTGTAGGGCCAAGCCCTACAGGTATGATAAACAGAAAGAGCTCATTATTGAAGAACACATAAAAGAAATGCTGCAAAATCAGATTATTTCGCCCATAAATAGTGATTACGCGAGTCCAGTGGTACTATGTAGAAAAAAGAATGATTTCCCGCCCTCAGATAAAAAAGCTTGGAGGTTTGCTATTGACTATAGAAAGTTAAATAGCATTACGAAGTTCTCGGTTTCCCCTCTGCCGGTGACTGAGGAAATAATTAGAAAGCTTAAATCTAAGAGATATATGATTACTTTGGATTTAACATCGGGCTACTATCAGATAGCTATGAAACCGGAAGATATACATAAAACCACGTTTATTACAAAATCAGGCACTTATGCATTTTTACGCATGCCCTTTGGGCTGTGTGGGGCCCCGTCGACATTTCAGAGAGCTATGGACATTGTTCTAAAGCCTGTCCTAGGAAAATCGACTTTAATTTATCTAGATGACATAATTATAACAAGTAGTTCGTTATAACAATTAACGTATCGAAATGCAAGTTCGTGACAAAAGAACTTAAATATTTAGGCTATAAAAGTTCGCAAAAGGGTTACGTGGCCAGAGCGGACAGTGGTTACAGCGGACACGTGAGGGGAGCTGGGTGGGCAGAGCGGACATTCTTGCACCTGTTGTGTTATTTCCCTAATCAGTCAAATGGGATCTATTGTGTAGTTTCGAGCTTTGCACCTGCTGTAGAGATAAGCCGATACTTTTGAGAGAGAAGGCCTTTCTCATTTTCTCAGTAGATGTTCGATCCTGAAGTGTGTATGTCGTTTTATATCGTCGAAAAAATCTGTGATGGAACCCATAGCCATTTCAACAAAATTACTCTCTACAAAAAAAGGAAAAGAATGTTTAGTTGTAGATGATTACCCACACCGTTTACACCGAAAAAATAAATTAGGAATGAGTTGGGTATGTGTAAAAGAAAAGACACATCATTGTAAAGGAAATGTGAAGACAAATTTTCAGTACGAAGTACTGAAGAAAACTGAACATTCCTGCCCGCCCAACGTTGCTGAGATCGAAGTTAAAAGGAAGTTAGAGACTTGCAGAAAAAGAGTCCGAGAAGAAACATCAGTTCCCGTTCCCCAGATATTTCAAGAAGAACTTTCAGAATTATATCAGAAAGGTTATGATTTCGTTGCTAAAATACCGACATACTCCAATGCCAAAACTGCTTTATGTAAGGAGAGGAGAAAGGCTTTGGGAGCTACTCAAAATCCCCAAAATGCCAATGACATTCAGTTTGCAAACGATACACTTTTGCTTTCTAATGGAGAAAACTTTCTTCGCTTAGACTTTCAAAATGACCAAGGTAACAGGATTTTAGTATTTGGAGGAGAAGAATCTCTGTACCTTTTGGAAAATGGAAAGACTTTTTTCTTAGATGGAACATTTAAAAGTTGTCCGAAACAATTTGCTCAAATATATACAATACACGTCGATTTAAGGAGTACAGCAACTGAGACCAACGTTTACCCAGCGCTTTTTGCATTTCTGCCTGATAAGAGACAAGCAACTTACATTGCAATGCTTCAGGAAGTGAAACGTTGGTGCCCTAAGTGGAAGCCGGACATTATAAAATTGGATTTTGAAGCCGCAGCCATCAATAGTTGTATGTTAGAATTTCCCAGTTCGACTATTTCCAGTTGTAACTTTCATTTTAATCAATGTTTGTGGCGTAAGATACAAGAAGTGGGTCTAGTAAAGGAATATAAAGAGAACGAAGATATAAGAAATGTTTGTAGAATGATTTCTGCATTAGCTTACTTGCCAATGGAACACATAGATGATGCTTGGAGCATTGTATGGGAAAAAGCTTTTAGCATTGACAAACTTACCACATTCATTGATTATTTTGTCGAGCAGTGGATGGACAATCCAAATATGCCCATTAAAGTATGGAACGTATATGGACAGCGTCATAGGACAAATAATTCTGTTGAAGGGTGGAATTCCAAATTAAATGCAATCACTGGCAGAAACCAGCCTAATGTCCACTTATTAGTCAGAATACTAAAAGAAGAAACACAAAAAGTGTCTTTTAATTTGAAATCCAGAGAATTAGGCGACCCTGGAATAAAAAGGAAAAAAGCATACGTAAAATTGGATGAAAGAATTGAAAACATCCTTAAGGAATTCGAAACATCAAACAATTTAGAAAAATGTCTGAAATCTTTAAGTTTTGTAACTAGGTTGGACTAAATTCAATGGTAAATGATATTTATGCCTTTATAATAAAGGTTAATTAGTATTTATTTACTTGTATTTATTTTTCTTTTATTTACTTGTATCTGTTTTATATATTTTACTTTTAGTATTTATTTTTACTTACATTAATGAAACTAATTAATTTTATGGCAGTTGCACCTGTTCTAATATTGATTTGACTCTAAAATACAGTTTTCCACAAAATCCCTGGAGTTCGTTCATACCCTTCATTCTATTGTTACTTACTATTAATTTTTAAATATTTCTCTGAAAGTTTTTATTTTTATTACATTTTGCTACGTTTAAAATGCATTTGCACTATAATATCTTAACAATTTAATATAAATAATTAAATTTGATTGGCAAAAATGTATTTATCCTTGTAATTCGATAATCGAGTGCAAAAACAGAAAACTTCGGTGAAAAAAACGTTATCCCACGTGAAAGAGATTTGCCACTTAAAATACTGTTTTAAACTATATTTGGGATTTTTAAAAGTATTTATGTACTTATTTCTCTGCAACCTTTATCTGTTCCATGATGGGGAAAAAAGTGTGTCCGCTCTGACCACGATGAGTTTCGCAGTGCCCGCTCTGACCACGAAATCTTATGTGTCCGCTCTGACCACGTCCGCTCTAGCCACACCACCCGCAAAAGGGCATAGAAACTCAAGATTCAAAGATAAAGGCTATCAAAAGATTCTCCCGTCTTAAAACCGCAAAGAAACTGTCTTCTTTCCTTGGATTATGCTCTTGTTATCGATCATTCATAAAGGATTTTGCTAATATTGTAGAACCGTTGTTAGTACTTAAAAGAAAGAAAAGTAAGTTTACATGGACAGCAGAGGCGAATACAGCTTTTGAAAAGTTAAAAGAAGCGCTCATCAGTGCCCCTGTTTTGAAATTCCGGAAGGTGACGAAAATTTAGAAATTGCAGCCGACGCTTCGGACTATGCCATAGCTGCGGTGCTCATGCAGAAAGGGCATCCTTTAGCATTTTTTAGTAAAACATTAAACGGTACCCAAAGGAATAATACAGCGACGGAGAGAGAAACATTAGCCGTTTTAATGGCTGTACAGAAGTTTCGAGGTTATTTCGGGAAAGCACCAGTAACATTCTTTTCGGATCATCTGACCGTGGGTAGACTTATTTGGTTATTGTAAATTGTAAAAATCATATGTATTAAAATTTTGTAAAGATATGTAAATACTTGAAAGCTATGTAAAAGTAGAATTTAGTCTAAAAGCATAAAATTTTAGGTGCTAAAAGTAAATGCTCAAAAGAAACGAGTTAAATTCTAAATGCTAAACAGGAGATAAAATCATGCTTTGGAGCGAAAGCCTGCATGCGAAAAGTTGAATAAGGGGGAAGATTAGAATGAATGCGGTTTTTAGGGTTCTCCACTTGAGTTAAGAATTATAAACATAGCTCATCGAGTTTTAGTATGATGGACTAGGGTGTGTCATAGTTGGTTGATCGAATTCTAACAAATCATTGTGGTTAGGAGAAGTGTTGAAATACAAAAACATGTTATATCTCCGTTGGACACCAAATAAAGTGGAGAACCATGGCAAAGCAAGTTAAATTAAAGTTTGCATGAAGAATGAATGAATGCAAAATAAACAGTTAAATAAGAAAAGGAAAATCATGGAAAAATAAAATGCTACCGAGTATTAAGAAAGTGTAAATCATAATGTATTTTCAATATACTCATACTTGTTCCTTTCAGATCCTGGAAGGAAGAAAAGACTGAATGATAAACAACGACAGCAGAGAGGATTCAGCGCGAAGAAATTGTAATAGCGACGCCAAACATTGTAAAATTTCATAGCCAAAAGTTTGTTTTATGTAAACGGTGCTCTTGAGTGTTAGGTTAGAATGTTGAAACTTTTCAACAGGTCGTTTCTAGGACCTGCTTCCAAGTGTTCAATATTCTGGCAAGGGCAAATGTAGGGTTTATATTTATTTTAACTAACATTTATTTTAAGTTAAGTCATCTTTCCAGCTTAGCCTTCATTTTCCCCTAGAAATGCCCGTGCCAGAGTATGTAAATTGCAGTAACACGCGCAGTTTATACAAAATTTAGCGGAAGCTAGTTGAATTAAATAGTAGACGAAACCAGAGTTTGAGGGTTTTGTTTTGAAGTTACGCTAGTGAGATTCCTCGGTAGATTTTAGATCGGCCCGTGTCGGCCTGTGTGCCTAGTTTTGCGGAAGTGCTAATTTTCAACTGTTTAATCAGTAACATTGCTAAGTCTCAGCGGTAATTAAAAACGCAGTTGGTTTAGGATCTCAGAGCCTCGTCGGTAGTGTTTTGATATTTGTTCATCCAGTCATTACTTTCAGTTTTACGTTTTGTTTTAGTTTACCGCTGGGTTGGCGCAGTTTGGGAACGTCAAGTAGACGTATTTGTTATTTTAAAGATAAAATAAAAAAGGGTTCTAACCCCTTCTTACGTTCCTGTGTAAATTCATGCATAGTATCAATCACTACCCCAGTTTCTGACAAGTTGGGCCAGCGAGATCTGACAACATAATTATCAGAATTCTCACTTGTTAAACGTCTTTCAAGAAAGAAGGAAAAATAACTCATATGAACTGAGCATAAGCATTTAATTATTTTCAAATTTCTGCGTTTAGCAGTACAAAAATTCCATTTAATGCATATGTGTGTGTATTATTGGTGATGTCAACACAAATGTGTTAAAAAATGCAGGGAAAGCTCAGAAAATAGCGGAAAATTGAGCTTATCAAAAATATAATTTATGGTACAAAAACCAAAGGAATATAAGAAGAAACTTCTAGTCTAAAAGTTCAAGAACAATCATATAATTTGTTATCAGTTTGGAAGTCTGCATATATATTATACAAAATTTTGAAGGTAAAGTATGCGACTGATCTTTGGAATACGTACTATTAGGTGATTCAGATATTTTAGTGACAATAAAAATGTCTAGTTAATAGTCTGAAGATGATCTTCAGTATTCTAACAGTTTCGAGGTAGCTATTTGATATACACATACAGCAACTTTTGCCAAATATAGTTTTATGTCTTGAGATATATATTTGAAACCACGTTTCATTAATTTAATACAGTATGTTCCATTTGCAGCCACTTTTCGTTAATTTAATAAAGTATCTTCCATAAGTTAACATACACTCATGTCCATAAATTAAGGATAATTCGGAGTCATGCGGAAATCGAACTCTAAAATAAATATATCACCTGTAGAATCACTACACACATCTTCAAGAATCATATGCAAATTTCAGGAAGTAACCAGATGACACCGATGGTACGTCACAATGACGCGAGTGTAAGAGAGTGATATATAAGGCAAATAAGTAAAATTGTTCGCAGGCGCTTTATAACCATTTCAGTGCAATAACCGAGTAGTTATGACACAAAGGACGCATTTGGATGATTTTTTACTAGGTAGAATTATCGGCCGTCTGGAATGTGGGCGTACCCAACTGGAAGTATCAGACGAACTTGGAATTGCACAGAGTGTCATCTCCAGGCTTTGGCAACGATTCCAAGATGATGGTAATGTGAGTAGACGTTACAGCACAGGTCGCCCCAGAGTTACAACGCCGAATGAGGACCGGTATCTGTCAGTTACTGCCAAAAGAAACAGGCGGAGCACAGTCTCAGACCTGTCTCGTCAGCTCTCTTCAGCCACTGGTACAATTTCAAGGCAGACCATGTACAGACGCTTAGGGCAGATTGGTTTATATGCTCGTAGATCTGTCAGATGCGTTCCACTTACTGCAACTCACTGTCGGCTGCGTTTAGCCTGGAGTAGAGACATGCATTGTGGACACCGCAACAGTGGGCTTGTGTGATGTTTTGCGACAAGTCCAGGTTTAGCTTGCAGTCTGATTCTTGCCGGACTTTCATATGGAGAGCTCCAGGTACCCATTACCACCAAGAATACATCATTGAACGACACCGTTACGGTGGTGCAGGAGTGCTCGTTTGGGGTGGAATTATTCTGGGTTCCAGAACTGACCTGCATGTTCAAATTCGAACCATGGCAAGCCAAATCTATCGGGACGACATTCTGGAACAACATGTACGTTTGCTTCGGGCGCCATGGGCACACAGTTCGTGTTTATGGATGACAACGTCCGTCCTCACCGTGCAAACATCATAAGCGAATGCCTTCAATCGGAACATATCACCCGTATGGACTGGCCAGCATTCTCACCGGACTTGAATCCAGTGTGGGACATGCTTGACCGACGAGTTGCAGCCCGTAATTTGCTCCAGGGAGAAAAAATCGCTAATTTTTTTAATAATATGAAACATATAGCATCTTTTTTTGCTCTTTACCTTTTGTTTAATAAATAAACTTTACAAATAAGTCAAATTTGTTTTGCTTCTAACTCTTCCTTTGCCTGATTTTGCATTATCCTTAATTTATGGACATGAGTGTACTTTAAACCATTTTAATATTTACATTATGAATTTATTAATTTCAAATGTTTTTATGAAGATTCTAAAGTTGCTAATTTAGAGATGAAAGAAAACCTATTACATTTTATTTTAATTTTTTAAAAATTCATTAACTATTTAAATAGTTAATGAATTTTAAAGA
>KK114620.1:729671-755736 GCA_000611955.2 Stegodyphus mimosarum | reverse complement strand
TAAATTCAAAAGAAAAGTAATTAAATGTAAATTAAAATACTTTTGATATGCGCTAAAGCTGTAAAGTAATAAACCAACAATAGTTCATAATAATTTGTGATAAGAAAACTTTCCATATACCATCTCCAATTGACAGAAAATTCAATTTAAAACCATGAAAGAAAAACATTTTTGGTCAGAATTTTAACCTTTTTACTTCCATGAATTCAAGCTTACAATTCCAGCCGTTTGGTTTTAAAAATTGTGCAGGAAGGTCTATTAATTTTAATTTATCAGTTTGATCTTTAAATTTCTATTTAACCACTTGTTTTAAATTTTAATTTCAAGGATTATATCATTTTTGATCTTCTTATGATATTTTGAATTACTTTTTATGTTTTAAAATGTATACTTTTGTTTTTACTTTTATATTTGAGATTGAAAATGAGAGTATAGGGGATATGTCTTCTAAAGTGGGCATCCCGTTCAGTTTGTGTTCTTAGTGAGAAACTTAAACAGATTATTTGCTATTTATTTTGTTTAACAGGATGCTTTTGGATTAACTGGACTAATGTCTTTATTTTGATTAGTATTAATTGTGACTTATGATTTGGATCTAGCAAACAATTTGATGCTTACTTGGAAGTAATATGAAATTTATCCCCTTGAAAAGTCGATTAATCTGCGATCAATGAAAATAGCTATTTTTGCAATACTTAAAATTTTTACTTTTGATTTTGGTATTTTTGAAATTAAAAATTTTTCTTAGAGATTTTTATCTTTTTAAAGCAAAGGTGGTTTAAAAAATGCTAATTTTAAAATACTATTAAAATTCTTTTCTTTCATGGCTTTAAATTGAATTTCTGTTCCTTGGAGATGATATATGGAACGTTTTCTTATCATAAATTATTATGAAATATATATGTATACAATGTATTTTCTCTCTCCTTTCCGCATGCCTTCATGATGTAGCTGGAAGAACCCTCGACATGTTTCGGTGAGGTCAGGCGTTCGAATCCCGGCATGAGCATTGCACATTTTTCACGTTCCTGCATCGATATAACCTAAAGACTGTAAATATGTTTCATCCATGAATATGTGTATAAATATATATAGAATCTAATTTATTTTAGTAATTTCGCATTTTCATACATGCTTGTTTTTCCGATTCATTACTTTAGCTTAAATAAATAGTAAACTTGAACAGTAATAGTAAGCTTATATAAATAATTACAACATACATAAATTTATTCTGGAAAAATAAATTTCTGTACATATTTGTTCTGCTTTTCAGTGAGTCCACTAGCGGCTGAGCAGTTAAATCACTGAGCAATGGTAGTTCCACCTGAGTTTGATTCCAGACAAACAGACTGGCTGCATAGTCGTTTCAATGGTTTTACATGTATAACATGGATACGAATTAGTTTCCCTTGAAAGTCCTTCAGAAAGGTATGCTTTCCTTTGGGAAGATATCCTTTGTGTGCTTTGCCATAATCAAATAAACCAAATCAAACGTATTATTTCATTAAACGTTTTGGTCATGATTTCGCTTAATAAACATTGTAAAACATTTTGGCACCTGTTTTTCGTCCTCATTTCAAAGGTGAAGCATTTTTGTTGAGATGAAATACTTAGAAACAAAAGGGAAAATTTGTATTGGAAATGTAATTAGGCGCAGAACCAAAAAGCAAACAGCATCCTCATAAACTATGGGTTATTTGTTTCTGCTAATAGTCATTTTAAAGCATTTTAGGATGTGTTTTTCAAGTTTGTGATACTTTCATTCTGTTGAAATGGTAAGAACATGGAAATATTCTAGTGGAAACATAATTTAGCCTAGAAAATAAGAACTGGGAAAAATGGCATCAGAAGAAGTAGGCTGGTCACCAAATTACTGTAAACCGAAGACTCACCAAATATGTATTTCAGGCGTAAAAAACAGCATATTTTCATAAACCTATTTGAACATATGAAAGCAAAATAGCTTATACGATTATGAAATCCCGTTGACTATGAAATTGGTCGTACACTGAGTTGCACTAATGTGTATATACGTGGTAATGCTGACCTTTGCTCTTCTGTACGCCTTTACATATGTGGACATGTATAGACAAATGGCGTTTGCGCATGCATTATTCAGCAAATGGAATATAATTATGTAGCCACCATGTAGCCAGTTCAGAACCAGTTCACCATGTAGGAATATAATTATGTAGCCAGTTCAGAAGAAAATGCTGTGTGAAGAATTTAGTCAGATTGCAAGTATGTTGCATAAACATTCCTTGTAGCTATCTATAAATTATACACATATTTATATACTCATATTTCGGGTGTAATGAAAGGGAAATGCGTGTTCTGATGAAACTTAATGATAATTTCCGCTGATGTTTCTGATACTACAAAAAACATAGCTTCTGCCTGTATTACTTTCAGCGGTGCCAGAGCAGATGTCAGTCTTACTCAGAAAACAGGAATAAATGTAGTTTAAAAGGAATGTAAATAAAGATTTAATTGATGTTAGCCCATATTATGCATTAATGTTTGCAACATAGTGATGATACATTCCTGGGGAGATGTAGAGAGTATAGTTCTTAAAATTTTCCACTATTTTCATTTAAATTCTATTCACACACAGAACAAAAACTTTGTGAATTTATTGAAATCAATTATCAACAACTTTTGTCTCACGTCAAGATCAGCTTACGGCAGTTTGACTTTATTTCCAGCAGTTAAAAGGATCATTAAGTTATTTCCCGTTCTAAAGGATGTTCCTTTCGCAGCCTATAAAGTCTGTTCCTACTTCAATAATATCGTTCTTTTGTAATAAATTCTGCTATAATTTCTTCATTCTATCATTCGTATTTTTGACGACAAAATTTCTGCTATAGCAGGAAAATATTTCTGCTGTAAAAATAAACAGTCTATTAGTTTCGTCATCGAACTCTTTGGAAGCCAGTTGGAGAATAAATTTATGACCCTAAAATTAAAACAGTCCTTGAAAATGATATAAAAGCAAAATGCAATGTATTTTCGGAAAAATTCTGGATTTTTATGAAGGGCGTATTGACTACCTGCAAAAATGAAGAACTCTTTGAGTGTTTCCAATGAAAGAGAGTTTGGTGAAATTATTCCTCATCTGGAGTATCTTCATTAAGTGTGATTATAGATGGGATAAATGGCATAAAAGGTTTTGATCAGTTTTTCAGTGTTCAAAAATATATCACAACTTCTGGTGTTGATCAAAACTTAATTCTTAATGAGCAGTGGTGTACATTTTTTAAAGACAAAATAGTATCAAAACCTTTAGTGAAGTTTTAAAAAAATTGTCAGTTTTTTCCCCAATACTAAGCAGTAAGGAGCAATTGAAAGGGTGTTTTCTCTAAACAACTCTCAGTGGATAACAGAAGTAATCTTTAGTTAATTGGAACGTTATCGTAATCTATAATTAAAAACATATGATGTGCAAAGAATAATACAAATATTTGTTGAAAAAAATATTATTTTCTGTCAGAAGTGAGGACTGTGGATAAGTTTTACTCTGTTCTAGATTATAACTAACACACCTTCATTCTTACCAGAATTATGACATACGTGATTTTAAAAATTCTGAGATCAAAAGAATCCTATCTTTTTATGAAAAGTCAGGCATTACTTGAAAGAATTTCTTTTATTTGATAATTTAGACTTGGTAACCTGATGTATAACCAAAATTATTTTCTTAAACAATACAATTACCACATTTAGTTTAGAGATGCAATGCAATTCCATAAATTTTCAAAAAAATCATTATTGAGAAATATGGAATAAATTAAATATACACGTAGAAAATGAGTTAAGTAAACAGATAGGATAGTATTTTCATTATTGTAATACAAACGTTTGTTTATTTTAATGAAGAAATATTTTGAAAAGTCTTCATCAGCGATAATTTTTTCTTTGATTTTTGAGAATAAAAACAAATTATTTCTCCTCATACATAAAATTTTAAAATAAATCTTTAGCTTATATGTTTAAACTTCCAAAAGGGTTATGTTATTTTTACTTATGTTATATTAGATTATGTTATATTATTGCTTATGTTACATTAGAACTGAAATTGGATTTTTCTCTGAAATTAAAAATAATTGAGCTATTGAATTAACATACAATTTTTTATTGGATTTTTCTCCTTGTCATTAGCTATATCTGTTACAAACTAAATATCAACACACTATTTTTTTAAAAAAATTTGAATTCAGTGTTCATATTGATCTGTGAGCCACATGATTAGTCAATTTTCTACTACGTTGTTAAAAAATAATAGCTTCTAAACAACTAAAAATTTTCAGCGGAGATAATTATTTGTCAAGTACGAATGCGTTTTCAAAACTACGAAATAAATGAAATCCAGTGAGAACATTGACATCTCTAAGTATTCCAACAAAGTTGCTTTGACTGAATTTTTATCTAATTTATAATGATAAAGCAAACTCAAATGCAAAAAACATCTGAAGATTATGATAGTACCTATAGTGTTCAGCATTTCGTATAAACTTATATACAGATATTAATATTAAAATAATATTTTCGTATTACCGAAATAGGTGAAGTATGCAATTATATAAAAGAACACACTTTCAGACTATTTACTTAACAGTATCAGCAACTGAATACCTTAATTTAATAGGTTCCATTTAAGTTCATGAGCAGAGATACGACAAGTTAGATAAGTCAGAATTTACATACGATATTTAATCACAAAGTAAATTTCTCACTTCAAGATACCACAACTCGTTTGAATTTGCAAATAATGTTAATTGATCAGCTTTTATCATTTTACTAGCTGATGTGTAAGCATAATATGCTGTATATTTTGAGATAACGTTACTACGTTAGCCGTCTCGCGAAAATTAACGCATTTATATTTTTGGTATGTGTCAAAGCTTTAGACACTTTCAAACGTAACTTTCTGTAACTTAGAGAAGAAAATAGCTTCTCAAACTCTGTGTATTGATTTGGCCTCCAGGGCGTAGCTAAGGAAGCAAGGAGGGTCCCCCGGGGGGCAGCATACAAGGGCATCATATTTATGTTACGAAATTCTAGAATCAAATGTTTTCCATTCTTGGCAAAGAAGAGGAAGGGCGAAATCTTCAGTTGTGCCTGGACGGTAAAAACGCTAGATATGATTTTGTTCGTCCCCCTTTACACTGGTGTGCAAAAATTAAGGACGAAGTCGAAAAATTAGCATATCAGCTGAACGAAGAGGCAGAGCGGACAGAAAGACCAATCAGGAGATTAAGTAAGGTGATGTACGGTAGCACATGCGCAGATATACAGGTAGACGTAATGGGAGAGTGTCTGAGTAGTATAAAGCATGTTGTCGGTGTAAGATCAGTATTTCTGGCAAAGAGATTGCACGCCGTGTAGCAGTTAAAATCACACCGAGTTGCTGCCTCAGCGAGAAATGGCGAATAATCAATCTGTTAGACGACATCTGGATGCTTTTACCCGAGGTCGAATCATTGGGAAGTTGGAGGAAGGCCGCAGTGTGACAAGTGTGGCTGCAGAGTTCGGAATTGCTCACAGCATCGTTTCACGACTTTGGAGACAATTTCAAACTACAAGAACAGCTATCCGGGGGTTAATAGTGGTCGTCCACGAGGAACCACACCGGTGTATTGCAGATAACCGGTATATTGCCTTACAGGCCAGAAGAAACAGGCGGCAGACAGCGGGAGAAATCGCTAGACACACGACACAGGCGACTGGACGACCGATATCGCGTTTTACCGTGGCCAGAAGACTGCACGGTGGTGGTCTGTTTGCACAACGCCCTGTACGGTGTGTACCTCTAACGCCTGCCCATCGGAGAAGGCGTTCTCTGTGGTGCCGGGAACACCGGAATTGGAGAGACAATGAATGGGGACGAGTACTCTTTACAGATGAGAGCAGATTTAGTCTGAGTTGCGATTCTAGACACATACACATCTGGACAGAGCGGGGAACACGCAATAACCCCTTCAACATCATCAAAAGGGACTGTTTTGGAGGTCGCGGAGTTCTCGTTCGAGCAGACATAATGCTTGGTAGCCGGACCGACCTTCATATCTCCCAAGGAGGTTCGTCACCTGGGACTGCTATTGTAACGAGGTTCTTCTTCCTTACATGCGTCTTTTCACAAGGGCTATGGGTCCTCAGTTCCTCTTCATGGACGACAACGCTCCACCTCATCGCACAGTTACTGTCGAAGAGCTGTTGGAGAGTGAAGATATTGAACACATGGATTGGTCGGCAAGGTCTCTGGATCTAAATCCCGTCAAGCATGTACGGAACTTACTAGGGAGACCCGTGGCAGCACGTAACTGATCGCCAGTAACGATTCCGAAACTGCGATTGGTGCTACAAGAGGAACGAGCAGCAATGTCTCAACAACTCATTAACAACCACATATCCAGCATGCACAAATGATGTAAAACCTGCCTAGCAGTCAGGGGAGATCATATATCCTATTAAAGACCGGATGTTTCTTGCTGGACACCCATCACAGGGATGTTTCGGCCTTCAGTCGCATTGCACTCCATGCTACTTTTTCAATAAAGCTTCTTTTTATGCCTCTGATTTCTCTTTTAGTAAGTGTTGCTTACATTACTCATGTCCTTACGTATTGAGGATCTTACGGTATTAAATGTGTTGATTTGGAAAACTTTTGTACAAAGTTATATTGAAAAAACCGTCTCGTCCTTAATTTTTGCACACCAGTGTATAATAGACCTTTATAATCGGGTTAACTATGCAATTCGCTGAAAACTTCTAGTTATAAATTAGATGGGACCACCGGCATCGATTCAATATTAGCATTCTTTTTTTCCACTAAAACAGAATATCTTTGATAATTTCATAATGCTCATCCCTTTGCCGCATTTATTGCTTCAGAATGCTATAGAACCTTTAGATATTTACAAATTTTAATTTCTTTATGTAAATCTGTAAAGACTTCTCTGTGGGTCCCCCTCGGCACGGTGTAGCGGCGGGAACATTTCCCGGACGGGAGTGGCTAATGGCCCCCACCACCAAGACGACTTCCAAACATGGGCGGCCTCCAAACATGGGGAACATGAGCATTTTCTTGGTGGTGCAGCTTAACATCCACTTACTAAGCTGAACTCAGTAATGAGTTCTCTGTCACGGCTCGGCAATGCTCATAATGAGGTTGTTAGGGGAAAGATTAAGCGTGATTATGACAGCCGGCTGATAGGGCTGCTGATGACTTGGGACCTAATAAATCCAAGCCTTAGTAAATCTCTAATGAGTGTTCCCATGAGTCTAACATCTCTAACGTTTACGTATTACAGCTGATTTTAAACATGTCCACGTCAATCCTGATTCTGGATAAGGCATCTCTATTTCTATTACCTCTCTTCGGACAATGTTCTAGCTAAAAGTGATAATCCTGAAGCTTCAAGATTCACCCTAGGGGACGAATTCTTTACCGCATACAAATGCGCAAAAACGGCGTAATCCGTGAAATTTGTTACTGGGTCTTCACCATAATATACCCAAACTTTTTCTAACACCCTGAATCATTCGAGTGCTTCGCCTTCGGAGACGGAATTGTTGCTTTTTGCAGGGCTCATAATGGAGCTGAAATATTCTATTGCACTGTCATTCTGCTTTAAACCAGCACCTATGGAATAATCTGAAGCGTCAGGGTAAATCTTTAACGGATTTTCTTGATCCGACACCTTGGGTACTGTCGCGGAATATTAAGGTTTGCTCTAACGTTCCAAAGGTCTTATTCGCCTTTTCTGACCATTTAAATACAGCCTTTTCCCTCTTCAATCCCAATAAGGATTTTTCGCAATTGTGTGCAAAGTTTTAATGAAACTGCCGTAATACAAATATATTAGAGGAACGAGGCTAGGTTCTTTGCCTTCTTAAGGGTGAGAAAAGTTTTTAATGCTACACTTTTCGACTCATCGATCTCTATCCCTCTTCTGTTATTTTTAACTAAAGTACTTTTATTCTTCAGTCGAAAACTTACTTTTGTCAATATTAAAAGTCATTCCCGCGTCCTTCAAAGATAAAAATGCTTCAGTGAGGGCCTTCACATGTTTTTGTAACAACAACGACGTAATAATTATAAAATCGAGGTAGATGAAAGATGTTTTCCCCAACATTGGCCGCAGGATAACATCTATGGCCTGCTGAAAAATCCCCGGCCTACCACACAACCCAACAGACAACAGCAGGATGTCGTCAATTCAAGATATTATTAGTGAAGCGAATTTCTTCACAGCTTTTGGCTTTATTGTGGTCTGAACTTAACATGACAATATGTTGAAGACTGACATATGCTGCGTAATTGGACTTTAATAATTTCTCAATAACGGCAGAAGGTAACCAGCATAATTCGTATTTTTGTTTAGTTTATGGTAATCGACTGCGAATCTCCTTTACCTGAATGTGTTATCGGATAGTGAGGAGATTACACAGGGATAAAGGAGACGACATAATTAAAGTGCAGTTGAAAGAACCTAATGGCGCGACAGCCATTACTCTTTGTCTGTCGCTAACACGACATCGCCAGAAGTTGGGGGAAGTCATGTTGTTCCGTATTAAATATAAGATAATCCATGGAGGTAAGAATAAAAGGAGATGCCATCTCGGCACTACGCCTGACGCAGTGCTGCTGAGCTTTGGTCTCCAAAGCGGGTGCATTTTGTTTACACCCAGAGCATGTTAACAGCGGTTGTTGGTAGTTCCGTTCACGAGAGTTCCACACAAATCGAAAAGCGGGGACGGTTCCGCATAAAAAAAAACATTCACTGATGGATGGGTAATAGCAATTGCATAGTTTAGCCTAATCCCATCTTAGTTATTTTCGATAGCAAAGTTAGTTTAACTACTCACATCTTTGTTATTTTCGATAATTTGCAAAAGCGATTTTGATTATGAATTTGTTTTATACAGTTCTAAGCTACTGGATGACAAAAATATAGATTTTAGCGAAATGTTTATGTTATGTGTAAAGAATGATAAATACCTTCAAGAGCTGCAACAAAACGCTAAAGGCCAATTTTCTAAAAATAAAATTTATCCTGTCGCTCTTGCATTGTTGAAGGAAGGTAATTTACCTCCCTCCAAATGGCCTCTCTGTAGAATAGAAGAAGTAATAGCAGAACAGGCACCTTTAAAAGATGTATTTCAAAAGTATGTGTATTGCTTGTCCAATGAAAAACTGTTGTCTTAAGAAATCTTTAATTTATTATAACTATTTATTAATTTTAATGATATTATTGCAAATATTCGGCATACTGTTTGTAAATTGTTTATTTACATATTTAATCTGAAATAATGAGACATTTCAAAGTCGGGTGAGATGTTGGAGAGCTTTATACTACTTATTTTTAACATAAAATTTAAATGATTATCTTTTCAAAATCGACAATGGTGGTATAAATTCTAAAGATGTAACAGTCATTTGTGTTTTATTATTATTCTACTTTCGATTATCATCTGCTTAGTAGCTTGAATTTTAATAAAAAAAATAATTCTTGGTTTTTCTTGCTTTTAGTAGCAGAGTGTCTCTCTTAATTTGTAATGTTTGATTTTACAATTTACTCTACTTGACTTGAGGAAAGGCTTAGTACAGACACATAAAACTAGCCCGTGTCCGGATGGTGTCAACTATGAAAATGCTGAACCATCTGTACTCTAAGTCATTAACTGCCCTTCTCGCACTTTACAACTGAGTGTGGAAGAAGCATTTCTTTCTCAGTGTATAAGAGGAAGGCTACTGTCTTTCCTATTAGTAACCAAAAAAAGCTCCGAAGAACCTTCCAGCTATGTCCAATCGCTCTTACGAGTTGTTTTTGCAAATTATTTAAAAAAATCGCCGCCTAATCTACTACTCAGGGGGTGAAAAAACCACGCTAATCTAACCAAATTAGAGTGTTTTCCGTAAAGGTAAAGCAAATATACAATCTTAAAAAAAAAAAAAAAAAAACGACGCACCAAGGAGTTATCCGAATGGGACGAAATCGGTAGAAGTGATAGAGTTTCACAAAGTGAAAAAGTCACTAACACGTTTGTCCACTTCTGGCCTTTATGCAACCAGTTATTCGGCTTGACATCGATTGACAGAGGTTGCGGATGTCCTTCTGAGGGATATCGTGACAAATTCAGTCCAACTGGAGCTTTAGATCGTCAACATTAACAGCTGGTTGGAGGGCCCTGCCCATAATGGTCCAAACGTGCTCAATAGGAGAGAGATCCGGCGACCTTGCTGGCCAAGGTAATGTTCGGCAAGCACTAAGGCAAGCAGTAAAAACATGTGCAGTGTGGGAGCGGGCATTATCTTGCTGAAATGTAAGCCCATGCTGGCGTGACATGAAGGGCAACACAATGGGCCTTACAACTTCATCGACGTACCGCTGTGCTGTAAAGTTGCGACGGATGACAACCAAAGGGGTCCTACTATGAAATGAAATTGCATCCCAGACCATTACTTCTGGTTGTTGGCCTGTCTGCCGGAAGACAGTCAGTTTGGTATCACACCGCTGTCCGCGGCGTCTCCAGACTCGCCTTCGCTGGTCATTGGAGCTCAGTTCAAAGCGGGACTCATCACTGAAGACTATTCTACTTCAGTCAGTGACATTCCAATGCGAATGAGCCCGACACCACTGCAAACGGGCTTGACGTTGTACAGAGGTCAATGGTAGTCGGCGCAAGGGGCGCCATAACCTCAGCCCCCTTTCTGTGAGCCGTCTATGAATGGTCCTTGCGGTCACTGAAGCGCTAGTTGCACGTACAATCGATAATAATGATGCCTCTGGGGCTGTGAGTGCCGCTCTGACGATTGCTCGGTCTTCACGTTCTGTCGTTTCTCTAGCCTACCGCTTCCTTCTCGACGCTGTGTGCGGCCATGGTTCACCCATTTCTGCCAGTATCGTCTAATAGTGGCATCGCTCCTGCTCAAATGTCGAGCTATTCGCCGATAAGACCAACCGACTTCTTTGAGCCCAACTACACAACCTCTCTCAAATTCTGACATCTGTGCATATCGTTCGCGCACCTGTATGCGAGGCATAGTTACTGTCTACCAGAGTACACGGAATGAAATTCGTGAAGAATTTCTGACCTGGAATCGTAATTTCTCCTCTTAAATATCCCGCCAGTTGCGCAGATCAGATGCGCAGTAGCGACAACAGTTCATTCATTGGCAGCCAAAATGTAAAATTTATCAGATGCGCAGTAGCGACAACAGTTCATTCATTGGCAGCCAAAATGTAAAATTTTGCATTTTCCGTCGAAACCTGTATGCATATCAATTTGTGTCCAATTTGCTTTATATCTTCTCGGTGCGTCGTGCGCCTTTTTTTTTTTTTTTGTCTAAGAGTGTAGATGATATGCTCCTTTTAGAAACTTCCTTCCGTAAAACCATTTTCAGAAGAAGAGATTCAGTTTTACTATTTTTTTATATTCGAAAACCTGGTTACAATGCACAGAGATGTGGCATTTTATGTGACTTTTATACAGTGACGTGTGCGAGATCTTGCCGAATTTCATACAGAATTTCTCAAGGCTAGTTAAGGACTGGTTCAGTGTTTCTATGAAGAATAGGGCATGCCTCAGGACTTTTTTCTTGGTGTTACTCATTTTATCTTAAGAATAAACTCTATTCTAAAAGAACTTCCTTCTAACATTTCAGGATCACTATATGTGGGTAAATCTGCAGAAAAGTTGCCTAGGTTCGGGTATGAGGTACATGGAGAGCCAGTTGCGGATCGCTGTGAACAGGATACAGAAGTCGTCAGATAAACGGGTTTTTATATTTCCAAAAGAAAAGACAGTTTTTGTGCATTTTCGTAAAGAGCGAAATCCCCGAGCTGATCCTGAGCCCGAGCTTCACTTTCAAGACGCATTGATTCAAGTTGTTCGTGAAGGGAAGATTTTGGGGTGATGTTTGACCGGAAGCTCACTTTTCTTCCGCAGGTCTTCTATTTAACGAAGAACTGTTTCAAAACAGTAAACCTTTTAAAAGGCTTGACATACCTCCTGGGCGTTGATCTTTGTTTTTCACGAAGCACAGCCCTCGGCCGCTTCAGATTAGACAAAGGCCCAGGCTTGTATAAATTTGCACGGTCTTCCGTTCTATTGAAACTTGACCCTGATATCATTAGGCTTTACGGATTTGTTCTGGAGCTTTGAGGACATCTTCTATCCATAGCCTATATGTTGATTGTTACTAACCCACGCTTCAATTAAGCCGTGAACGATTCTCTGTTCATCAGTATTTCAGTATTATGTGACAATCTGATCATCTTAACCAGATCTGTCGGCTTGATGACTTATAATTTATTATTTGCAGCACGGCCTCATTGAATGCTTCCATTCTCTAAAAGAGCTCTGGTTTTGATAGGAAAGTGCCGCATGTCTGATGCCAGGCAGTGAAGTATCTCGAAAATCTCGTTTTGGGACAACCCGAAAATTTGCTTTCTGGATGTTTTCCGCAATCTTGATAAGAGGAACACGAACAATACAGACAGTTTTTCTTGAACCCTTTTCTTGGATTAATACAGCAGTTTTGTTTTCATATATGCAGAAGGTTGAAAATTAGCTGATTATTTCGTAGCTGTGTCGTTCGTAATTGGAGACTATACGGAGGGAAAGCGATTGCATTATGCCTGCTCTGTGTTTAATGCTGAATTGACTGCTGTTTATTTTGCTCTTACATACCTCTCTAAGCAATTCCAGGAAATTTCTGTAACTTTCACCGACTCATTAAGTGATTAAAAGCTTTTGGATGTTTTTCTGATACTCGGAATCCTCTGTTAGTTGACATTTTTAATTCTACACCAAATGTTTAAAAAACTGTGGGTATGAATTTCTTTATTGCTTAGTCCCTTGACAAGTACGCCTAACAGGCAACGAGATGCAGACACAATAGCAAAGTCTTCAGTTGTTTTCAACTTGTCCCCTGCAGGGATATCAAAATATCAAAATCTTCATTGAAATAAAAATGAATATTTAATCTGCCTCGGCTGCTAAGTTTCTTCTTCATAATGGATCAATACTAGGCCATTAACATTCCTACATTATTACATCTAAGTCTGCATCATTACATCTATTTACCTCTCTAACACCGTTATGTTTCTCTTTATGCAGGTAGAATGAGCGAAATATTAATGTTATAAAACGGTAACTGAAACTATCCCAAGCTAGACTGCTCAACAATTTTTTTAAAAGAAGACAATCACTGAACACTGGTCGTTTCGACTTGGGTTCGATTCCTAGAGAACGGGCTGACTGCATTGGTGTTTTTTGGGTTTTTCTTATGTCCAACGTGTATACGAGCTGGTTTTCTTTAGAACGTCCTCCACGAAGACATTCCTCTCTTTAGGCAAATATTTCTAGTATTCTTTACCGTAATTAACTAAACCAAACCAAAAACAATCAAAAGGAGACATTTCTGCGTACAGACTGTTCAATATGAATCCCCAAACTAAACCGGATTGAACATGTTTGATATTCGCTCTAGCGACATGTTGCCTTTCTCAAGCCTTTCCCTGATGACAGAAAATAATTTGTTTAAAAAGAAATAATGATTGCTAATCCCGACTGTGAGCAGATAATCTACGTTAGAAAGAACGAAATGACGCAATTTTCAATACTTTTAACGGGACAATCATAATTCTTTTTGAAGTATTTTGTTCATAGCATTCCTCATTTTAGTTAGTTTCTTTATGAGCTAATTTTCGAAAGCAATATATTATTCGTGCTAAATACTTTTAAGCCATTCTGAAATCAACAAAGCAATGTATAGTTTTACTACATGCAATCGAATGCTTTGTAGGAGTTATTTGTTTACGACGATTATCGCTGATATTTATTTAACTATGAAGAAAAGGAGTTTTATGCTTTTATATGTTTATGTTAGCGTTTCATTAATATATATCTTTTCTCTTTGTTACCATAATCCTTCCGAATAAATGAAGGAATTTCGTAGTCGTTTACTTTTATCAGAGACTGCAATGACCAACGCATCATTTTCAAAAGTCAGAGCTTAAATTGCGCCAGAGCCCGGCTCTAGTGCTTCTTAGGTTTTAGGATAAATTATAATTTTAGCTCGAGCACCGCGGAGCCCTAAATAAGAAGACTGCTGCACTTCTTTAATGTAACTGAATAGCAATTTCAGCAGAAAACTGATCTCGAAAGTTTTATTTTTAATAATAAAATTATATTAAAAACCGTTTCTAACTTGTGATTGCATGCTCCTCTTTCCTTCGGAAACAAACCCTTCGATGGATGTCGAGATTTTTAAGGAAAAAGAAGTACCCAACCACATGTCAGAAGCTTATTCTTCAGAAAGTACAATGAATTTATGACAGCAGGTAAATTTTTCTTTCCAATCTTTATGGCTAGTATCCAACGCTAGTAAAAGAGAACCTGGAGACCTTTTGGAACCAAAGACGGAAGATAAAAAAATTGCCGCTTATAACTCTTTTGCCAGCTAACTCTCGGATTCGGTGAAAATTTGCTTCCCTGTAATATTTTGCTTAACCACTAGAATTATACTGAGAGGAGATATAAGTCATTCGTTAAAATTTTTTCTATATTGTCTTACTGTTTATAGCATTCTTTGTGTTTTAACATTTTTACTGGTGTGCTAGAAAAAGAATGGTCTTTATCTATTATTCTTTGAAGTAGTAAATTATATTCAGAGTTTATATTAAACCGGAGACCGGTTGTTATTTCTTATTTTTTGTGTGAAACTGTAATTCCAGCCGAAACCCCAAATAAGTTAAGATCCAGTACTTTATTTTACAACTTAATTATTTACCATTTATTTAATAACTTATTATATTTCTGTTTATCTTAAGTTTATAACAGTTACTTTAAGTTTGTCACACTTTCCTGTCTCTCCTAATTTCAGCCTACAATTTCCTACCAAAATGTATTTTCAGCGTTTAATGCAAATAAGTAAGAGTAGTATTTAAGTCGATGTTTCACTGACTTCGTTAGAGAGCCGGAGTTTCTGACTAACGCGCGTTTGCCTTTGGACTACGTCTCTCTCTAAGCTAAAACTACGCTCGGCCGTACTTCAGGCCTTTGATAGCTTCGCCTACTTAATTGAGATTTAGGGGCCAACTACTTAGAATCCTGATAGCTTCGGCTATATCTTTTTAGTTAAGCTTTAATTCTTATTACTTTAAGTTCAAGTGGAGGCTTTGCTGTACGCTCTGAGATAGGATCCTCTGTGTTAATCCTTATTTTGAGAAATAAAGGGTAATTAACCCTTCTTGAGTTTTACGTCACTGTTCACACACTCAAGCAATTATTCGCTTATCAGTGTAAGAGGTTCCCCACATTTAACTGTTAAATAAAATGGTAGAACCTCACAATCTCTTTACATTTTATTAAAGATTAATATTAATTAATTTTTCTAGTCATTAATTATTTAAATTTAATAATTATTTACATACTTGTTTAATCATTAATTATTTAAATTTAATAATTACTTACATACTTGTTTAATTATTAATTATTTTACTAGTCATTTCATTTATTTATTTATTTTTGTTCTTCTTTGCTGACAGTCTTCCATAGGGCTCCGGCTAATTTTAGAAAATAAGCCCTGAAAACGTATGAATCTTTCTAAGAGCAACTTTAAAAGAATGGTACTAAGTTCGGGAAAAAAATTGACGTTAGAGTTATTGCTATTATAACTGCGCAGATCTAAAAATTACTTGAAGAGAATTTCTGTAGGCTGTTGAGGCGGCCTCTAGGCTGATTTCAAAGTTTATTTCAAACAGGTGCTCTTTCTTACGTGTACATGGACATTTGAAATAGTAAGATAAAAGGTTTTTACTTTTTTCTAATTTATAGTAAAAATATCCTAATGAATTAAGTCTGTAGTATTGTTTTTGTATTAAAATTATTGCAAACAATTATGCAGTACTTTTTAATAAACGTTAAAAATAGGAAAAAAAGAAATACGAAAGCTTTTAGTTCGACAGAATCATGCTGTTGTCTGAATCATAGTTTTAAACAACAGCCTAAAGTTAATAAAAAAATGAAAAATTCAGTGTCTTTGGTTGCCTTAGCTACTGTTCAGGATTACAGAAGTAAGAGATCCTCGTTAAAACCACGTCATAATACTGATAAGTTTCCGGTTTAACGAATATCCAAAAGAATGAGAGAAATCCAAGTAAGCCCTTTCATATTTGGGCGGTTTCTTATTTTATTTTCCTCGCGAAAGTATTCTGGCGCCTTTTAGGAGGCAGCTGCAAGTATTTCTGTCACTTTATGACACTGAGTCGTTCATCAACACGCACTCACCCACGACTGTTACGTCACCGCGGACTTTCTTCGCTCTTTCCATCAGCTGGGGATTCTGCATGGTTGACATCTGCGGAGGGGAACTTGACACGAAAATGTATCGCTTCGACGGGCTACTTCAGTGCCTCTGTTTCCTACAATATTTGAATGAAGTAAATTTAAAAATAATTCCTCTTTCTGACTTCATTTGCCTTAACTGATTATTTCTTTTTGCTAAACTGTTCGAACTACGAGAAAATTAGTCCGTATTTGAGAAAGAATGTCTGCTTTTGTTTATGTTAGGCATTAAATTACAGTTATGTTCGTTAAATGGTACTTAACTCATAAAAAAATGCAAAATACTGTCTTTGAAAAGCACTTGTATCTTGCACTGTATTATCTTCACTGAGTTTAACCCGTTACGGAAGAAACGGCACCAAACCCATTGGTGGAAAAGATCTATGAATATGGTTCGATCTGGGCTCGAATTCTAGCCAACGGTAATGCATTTTCACATTTCTAGTGGTGGTGGATAATCTGTGCCTATCCATGACTTCAAGTAACCCATAACCAAAAAATGTAAGCTTTCAAGTATGGAGATTTCTGTAACCATTCTCACCAAAAATAAAAGCCTATTACCGGATTTTAACTAACGCCTGAGTGTAAGATAAAAGCAATATAGATTTATGCTTCGTGCCGTAAAATTATCATCAAATCACAAAATACAATGATGGCCTTTCTTCCATGTTAAAAACAATGTTGTCCCATAACAAACTGGTATAACCTTAGATTTTGACAGTAACAATTCAAAAGCAAAGTTGTATGTTAAAAGATTATAAGGTACAGAAGCGTTTGTGGACATAACTGCAATTTGAAATTATATAAAACTTTAGGATATACACAGTTTCATTTATTTCTGTGCTAACTGTGCTGGAATACATTGTAAATTGTTTGAAATACAAATTTTCTAAACGTTTGCTGAATTTTGGTTCAATTGTGTTAGCAGTGTGTAACTATTAGATGATATACAAAGAAAAAAAATCGATCAACAGGATTTATAGACAGATTCATTAACATGCTTAGTAACATATGCTTTAAATTTTCAGTGTCATATCCTATTGTAAAAACTTACTTACTGGTTTACTTTTGTTTACTTACTGTTGTTGTCTTTCTTTGCCATGTAATTCATGGAAGAATGCTTGCCAGAACCTCAAGGAGGTTGGACTTCTTCCACCCCTGTTTTGAGGGAGAGCACCCCGGAGGGAGGTCCGAGGATCTCCCACCCCTCTGCCTTACCACCAAGCCACACGAGAAGACTTTCGACTCGCCACATATTTAGAGCAGCAAAAACACTATACATTTGCAGAATCTATGCCTTCTCCGGGACTCGAACCTTTCGGTACCGCAGTAGGCTCCCCTGTCCACTGCACAGCTTGGGCAGCACTTGGTTTACTTAATAAAAATATGATAATAGTGTACAGTTTTAAGCAACTTCGTGTTTTTCATTCCGATTCATGCTATGAAATTTCTGAAAATATTACTTTTCACTTTGCCCCCAGTAAGGAAAAAAGAATTTTACTCTGCACTGATGAATCAATCAAAAATTATTTTCAAATATTCTAATGCTCAAAGGTATTTCTAATGCAAAGATGCATTTGAAGTCTTTATTTTTTTAAACTAAATTTATGACTTTGAGCAGAAAATTCCTTAACAGACAATGTTAATTACCTTCCATCTTCTTTGCGTTCACAGTTTTATGTGAGTAGTGTAAAGATTCTTTCATGCAATATTTCCTATATCTTGTACTTGGCAGTAGAATTCAGAAATGCAAAAAGTAGATTCCGATAAAAAGCACTTTTTTACTCCATTAAAGAGTAACATATTTTAAAGCAATCAGAATTTGTATAGATAAATATTTTAAAGCAACCATAGTTTCATAATGTTATTAGTTTAAATATTTAAGCTTAGACTTGTGCTGTATCTATGTATTATAGTCTGCTTCTGAGCTCGTTTTCAATTTAGGTTATTAGAAGTTTGTGTTTTATTCATTTGGTTTGATCTTCAACAGTAACTGTTAGCATATGCAAGGGACTATCATACATTTGCACTAACGTTATTATCAAATAAATTTGAGTAGATAATAACTTTAGCACACTTAAGCATCATTCACGCCAGTCCCTTCATTGGGGCTAGAAATTAACTCCCTTAAAATCAAGGCTATAGTACTCCTAGGGAAGGCGTACCTAAAGGTGCTAACTACTCATTTTTGAAAAGCTTTCTAGTACGGTGAATTGAATAAATACGTTTATTAGGCTCCACTCTAATCTTCAGTTGATATAGCAAATTTGTAAGGTTAAACCTAATTGGCTAGCTAACTTGCATCTACTTACTGTTATTTGTTCTGAAGAATTACCCCCTTATCAACAAAATAGAGGATTAACAAAACTTCAGTAAAATCGGAAAAGGGTAAAACTTAATTAAAAATTGTATCAGGCTGCCACTTATACGTATAGCTTAACATTATATTAGCTTTAGCTGTTTGCGGAGCTTCAGCAACTCATGCATTTAAAACAGCAAAAAACGAAATCTAACATTCATCTAAATAACTAGGCTTTAGAAATGGGACTTCTTAATCCTAAACTGTAGTCGGCTAGTTGGAAGGCTTCTTTTTCTCAGGCTTGCTTTTTATATTTAGTGGATGGCTGTAACAGTACTCTCTTTAAATTATAACATCGCTCGTTATTTAAACTCAAATTAATTTGCATCCTGGTGAATGCTGACAGAAGACAGAAGGCACAAAAAATAATGAATATGAAAATAATGTGTTAGCTAAAATAAGTTCAAGGTGTAGCTGATTGCAAGACGCATAACTTCGACTTAATATTATCTAGTGACAGTGAACGGGGTAAAGAGAAACAGAACGCGAAGATTTGAAGAAAATCGAATAAAATGCACAGAGAAGCATATAAAAGCAAAACTTTGGTTTATTGTTATGTTACAAAGTTATGATCTCTTAAAAGGTGACTTTATAGATATTGATACATAAGTTATTCTAGATTGAGCACTAAAATATTTAACCCTATTTTTAATACCTTCAAATAATTGAAGAAATGAAGAGCCTCAAACTCACAAACTCACTTATAAGTTTAAACAGGTATTACAAAAGAGGTTTAGAGGCCTTTGTCTTGAAGGAGATCAAATAAGAATTGATGCCTAAATACACGGAAAGTAATATAAATATAAGTACAGAATTTGACACAGTAAAGCAAATGAATGTGAATGAAGCAAGAAATGAATAAAATACACAATGATGGGAATAAATATAACAATAAAGAAACAAGAATACAAACGCAAATGCAATAGAAAGTGAAACAAGTGATCATCCTCTTATCCCTTTACCGTACTTCATGGATACCTTAAATTAACATCTACACCATTACGTTTTTAAAATAAGCAGTAATGACTGGTAAACAGCAGATAAACTTCGCGCGAAATAAGTTTTACCCAATTGTATTTGCAGGATCTAGCCGTGGCCGGTGTGGTGTCTTGCCCGTAATTAATAGACTGAGTTTGATCTTCTTATTTATTTAGAATGCACAACTTAAACTATATATACACATTGCACAAATAGAAATATATTCGTTTATAAGGTATTTCTTCCGCCTTCTTCACATGCCTTCGTGGTGTAGTGGTCAGCACGCTCGACGCGTAATCGAGAGGTCCGTGATTCGATTCCCGGTGAAGGCGTTGCTCCTTTTTCACGTCTCTTGCTTCGAAATAACCTAATGTCTCTACAAGTTAATACAATTGTTAAATTTATAAAATTACCACACTGAGCATTCGGCCTCTCCCACCAAAAGCCAGCCTCCAACTTACTCTTTTTTCCGCCTAGAGGGTGCTACCTATTTTCGAGGTTACAGTTTTGGAGGATCAGGCACTACAGTATTCTTTTCACATAATATGTATGTTCCAACTAAATATATTCATTTTACATAGAAACACATTTCCACGTTTAAAACCACTGGAAATTAAGGTTATTTGACTGACAACATGGTCGATTGTTTACAGTCTTTATATAATTACACCCAAATTTGTGGTCCTATTAAACTGTAGTAATTAGGGCCGAGGTCAGAGCCGGTGCAATCGTTGCGAACGCACCGGGAGGCATAAGTTTTAGACTGGACGAAAACATCAGTCGGTAAAATGTCTAGGGCTGACTGTGGTAGTAGCTTACAGTTCTAACTATAAATCATTATTCGATAGGAAAACGCGACACGAACAACTTGTAAAGCGTAAATTTATTCTTAATGTGAGAAGGAAACTTTTAGCTTTTTTTTGTAGCTAATTGTGTCTTCATCACTGACTCCATCCATCCGTCTCCAAAGGAATTTGCCCAGTTGTTGAGTTGGTTCATCCGCATTCGACGACAAGTCTGCATATTTTCTGTTTAGTCGAGGTGGCAGTTCCTTGTTTCATAACTGTCTATTTTGCTATTCGCTCTTTTATTGGTTCATCGGCTCCATATATCTCCGTTTTTAAAGGTTTAATTTCGACTGTAGATAGCATTCAGCTGCTAGTTTATCCATGGGCGTGGTGAAGGGTGAAAGCTCTGACACTGAAAAACATGGTGGTGATGTCGAATGCTGTCATCAGAAAGTCATCTGGAACTGGATGTTTTTAAATTTTCATCAGAAATATAACTTCACTCTAAACTTATTTAATTAAAATAAGCTAATACAAAAGAGACTTTATGAATTATTTTCACTTTTTAGGCTTTTTAAAGACATTTTATTAGCTTTTTGTATAAATGAAAAAATCAGTAAGTAATGAATGTTTTAGAGTAATTTAAAACTTGACTGAAATCGCTCCTGTACAAAAAATTAGGAAGAGGTTCTAAAGACAAGAGTGATTATAATGAATATTTTCCCTATGCTCAAACACTTAATTTACTTGCGTTACATAGCAAAAAATTTTATAAAAATCAGATTTCATATGTCCAACATATGCAAATAGAAGACTATATAAATTAGTTAATGCATTTTATTCAAAGTATTTCAAATAAGAAATATAATAAATTTAATTACAAAAAAACCTAAATTCTAACATTAATATTTATAATGCGATAATAACCTAACAAACAGCTTACATGACTGCAATCTTAAAAAAAATATGAATTATGCAGTGTGTGGAACTAGAAATACGAAGGAAAACATAATAGAATTGCAGTTGCAATTTGCAATTAATAAAGTATTATTTTCTTGTTCTTTTTCAAATGCTATACAACTAAAAATGCAATAATTACAGATTAGAATATTTAATACTAATGCTGATGTTTCTTGAAAACCCCTCTTTTGATTATATACTCTAATTATATACTTATTTTTGTTTTTACATTTTAGGATAACGTTAGATTACGATGATCATTTCGTACACTTTCATACACTTTCTAAAATCAATAAATTTTCTTTGTATACTGCACATAAATGAATATTATGAACGATTGCGTGCTACGTACACTGAAAAAAAAAATTGGACAGTTCTATTTCTCGCGTTCTACTGGGCCGATTGTCGAAATTCAACTTGCGTTTCTCATATCTCGAAAGCGCGACTTAGAATATATATTAGATTTATACATAGCATTATTCTAACATAGGTATTGTGACACAAAATCCGACTTTTTTCTGAAATAACATACCAATTGTTTTACATATTTCGATTGTACGACTCAAATTATGCCAAACTCTAAAGTTTTGTAAAAATCGCACGAGTAATTTTTAAAATATTAACTCTCAAAATTTTGGTTCCTCAGTGTGAATTGAATTTGGTATATATTTATTAATATCTCTTTTTTCATTAAATTTACTTGATTCCTTCTTTTAGAATTAGAAATTTAGGTTCATTCCAAATAAAATTCACTCATTTTTTATGATTTATTTTTTAAATTTATATTTTTAAATAATTTTTATACATTTTTCGAAAAAAATTTTGAATTATAACTGTGAAATTTTTAACATCATCTTTAAGTAGATGTATTTCTAGGCACATCTGCAAAACATTAGAGCCTTTTTGTTCAAAATTTTCTAAGAATTTACAATATTGGAGCGTTTTGAAATTTGATATCTTTTTTTTGAGCGATTATAATGTCAAATGTTTTTATGGATTTTGCTACAGTGAATTGCCACAGCTATTTTTAACCTTAAGTCTCAAATAAATTTTTACGGAGAATTAATTATATGGAATTTTTCTCCTCAATGATGCGTAATAACTATTTATTAATACTATATGAAAAGCTACTTTTTTTTAAATTATAGATGATTTTGTTCAGATTTTAAAATTTTTTTAAAATTTCTTTCCTTTTTCCATTTTTATAAAAATATTTGTAATAAAAGTTTACATTTGCTGTGTTATCGTCTGCTAGTTTACTTTAACTTCATTTAAATCGAATTGTCTGAAACTGAGAACTGAGTTTGATGTTTTACGAACTGTTTTATTTCTTTGTCATTTAGCAAAAAATTTTTTAATTAAAATATTTATCCTTTGGGCTTTGCTTTAAACTTTATTTATAGCTAAAATGCCTAGAAATGAAAAGATGTCTTCATCTAAAGCTCAATTGATGTAATTGATATTTTAAAAAAATTGACAAGAATGTAAAATTTATGCAAGTATAACAATTGAAAAATCTTAATTTTCTTGTTTGAGCCCTGAAAACAAATGCAGAAGAAAATTAGGGAGAAAAGTAAGGAAAATTTAAAGGGGAATTTGGCTGTCAGAAATACTAAGATATTTTGAAAATTTGGATGCTTTTGAATATACTTTCAGAATACTTCAAGGAATTGGGGTGTTCAAAGAGAAAACACTTTGGACGTGCAACATCAGCAAATACTATCAATTGAGCTTGTGCTGACTGAAAAGACAAAAACGATATCGTTGCAGATTAACGCGAAGAGCGACTGGCTTTCGACTATATGGCTGGTATAAATTTAAATTACGTCATAGAACATCATATCGTATCATAAACGGAGAATCCTATGATTTCTCAGTCAAATTATTTGAAGATTCAGGAATTTATCCAGTGATGTATATGGATGTCATCTAAAGACGTTTTCCGTCTTGATGAAACCAGTCTTTCCTTTCATCTCATGCCTTCAAATTGCTTAGCCTGTAATGACTGATAAAGGCTCTCACCAAATACTGATGAAATGGATTGAATTGGATTATTAAGTTACGGCAAAGCAGGCTATCTGCCTAATAGGAGGGATGCCTTTGTGAAGAACTTTCTAAGTGAAAGCAGCTTGTATGCACGTTACACATGAGAAAAACCACGAAAACGTCTATGCAACCAGCCCGTTCGCCGGGATACGAGCCCTGGAGCGAACTACCAGTGTTCAGCGACTTTGTCGCTCCGCCGTTTGGGGGCGACTATGAAATGGAAAGCGATAACGTTATTTAAAATGAATCTCAGAAATACCAAGTTGTTTCGAAAAGTTGGATGCCTTTTAATATACTTGCAGAATGCCTGAAGAAAAAGAGAAAACCATTAAGAAGAAAACATAAATTTTTGCATAAATTTTTGTATTTTTTTTAAATTTAAAACTTTTTACGATATTTGATTCTTGCGATTTCAGAAATAAAATATTTGACTAAAATATGAATAACATTTTACAGAAATTAAATGTAGGATGATAAAGTTTTGCAAAGCAATGTACATAATGATAAAACTGTTTAAAGCAATGTATGAATGTCATCCTAAGTTGAAATGTCGGTTATATTTATTTATTTATTGTTATTTCGCCTGCTTCACCTCTCAATGGGCATTACAGGTCAGTCATATTATCCTGATCGTTGCACCAGCAACCTGAGTCAATTATACACTGGTGTGCAAAAATTAAGGACGAGACGGTTTTTTCAATATAACTTTGTACAAAAGCTTTCCAAATCAACACATTTAATACCGTAACATCCCCAATACGTAAGGACATGAGTAATGTAAGCAACACTTACTAAAAGAGAAATCAGAGGGATAAAAAGAAGCTTTATTGAAAAAGTAGCATGGAGCGCAATGCGACTGAAGGCCGAAACATCCCTGTGATGGGTGTCCAGCAAGAAACATCCGGTCTTTAATAGGGGATATGATCTCCCCTGACTGCTAGGCAGGTTTCACATCATTTGTGCATGCTGGATATGTGGTTGTTAATGAGCTGTTGAGACACTGCTGCTCGTTCCTCTTGTAGCACCAATCGCAGTTTCGGAATCGTTACTGGCGATAAGTTACGTGCTGCCACGGGTCTCCCTAGTAAGTTCCGTACATGCTTGACGGGATTTAGATCCAGAGACCTTGCCGACCAATCCATGTGTTCAATATCTTCACTCTCCAACAGCTCTTCGACAGTAACTGTGCGATGAGGTGGAGCGTTGTCGTCCATGAAGAGGAACTGAGGACCCATAGCCCTTGTGAAAAGACGCATGTAAGGAAGAAGAACCTCGTTACAATAGCAGTCCCAGGTGACGAACCTCCTTGGGAGATATGAAGGTCGGTCCGGCTACCAAGCATTATGTCTGCTCGAACGAGAACTCCGCGACCTCCAAAACAGTCCCTTTTGATGATGTTGAAGGGGTTATTGCGTGTTCCCCGCTCTGTCCAGATGTGTATGTGTCTAGAATCGCAACTCAGACTAAATCTGCTCTCATCTGTAAAGAGTACTCGTCCCCATTCATTGTCTCTCCAATTCCGGTGTTCCCGGCACCACAGAGAACGCCTTCTCCGATGGGCAGGCGTTAGAGGTACACACCGTACAGGGCGTCGTGCAAACAGACCACCACCGTGCAGTCTTCTGGCCACGGTAAAACGCGATATCGGTCGTCCAGTCGCCTGTGTCGTGTGTCTAGCGATTTCTCCCGCTGTCTGCCGCCTGTTTCTTCTGGCCTGTAAGGCAATATACCGGTCATCTGCGGGTGTGGTTCCTCGTGGACGACCACTACTAAACCCCCGGATAGCTGTTCCTGTAGTTTGAAATTGTCTCCAAAGTCGTGAAACGATGCTGTGAGCAATTCCGAACTCTGCAGCCACACTTGTCACACTGCGGCCTTCCTCCAACTTCCCAATGATTCGACCTCGGGTAAAAGCATCCAGATGTCGTCTAACAGATTGATTATTCGCCATTCTCGCTGAGGCAGCAACCCGGTGTGATTTTAACTGCTATACGGCGTGCAATCTCTTTGCCAGAAATACTGATCTTACACCGACAACATGCTTTATACTACTCAGACACTCCCCCATTACGTCTACCTGCATATCTGCGCATGTGCTACCGTACATCACCTTACTTAATCTCCTGACTGGTCTTTCTGTCCGCTCTGCCTCTTCGTTCAGCTGATATGCTAATTTTTCGACTTCGTTCTTAATTTTTGCACACCGGTGTATATTTATATACCTTTTCTGAACGGCCCATTGAAAGGCGTGTAATCTGTGCTTTACTGTATTATCTGTTCTAATATATGCAGTTTTCAAATGCATCGTAGTCTTGGTCACAAAGTATGCTTTCGAAAGAAACGCAATTCAAATAAATAAAATCAAATTTTGGAAATTTTTGATATTAATAAATATATTTAAAAGGCGCAGTACGAATGAATAAATAGAAAATTTTAAAACAATTATCTGAAGAGACAATGCAGCACAAACAATTAGAATAAAATTCCAAAAATTTAAAAATGACCTAAAATAATAACTATGACTAAAAAATATAGTATAAAGAAAACTTTTTGAAAAACGTAAACGATGCACTTTTTA